>JACJUY010001641.1:95221-135952 GCA_014220935.1 Platorchestia sp. MABIK | reverse complement strand
TTGGGTGGCACTCGGGTAACTTGGGTGGCACTCGGGTAACTTGGGTGGCACTTGAGTACGTTTGATGGCCCTGGGGAAATGCTAGCAGCACGCAAGTTATTTTATTGCAGAGCGTTTGAGTATTTCTCAGAAGTGTATCAAGTGGGATTTCTCTACAAAAGCTCTTGATGACATCTAATTCTGGTTAATTGACCAATCTATGCTTATATCATTTTTCTAAGTAATCTTTTTAAAGTGTTGGTTTTATAGTTTTGTCGTGACAAATGACTGCTGAAATGATGAAGTGTATAATACATGTTTTCGTTTTGAAAAATCATGAAATTAATTCTAAAATGCGGAAATGCGGTGTTGCTAAAGGGTTTGTATCTAAACTTAAATTTGGAAATGGGAATTCGAAAATTATGACGAATTTCTATTTATTTTAACTTGGTTTTAAAATATATCGAATCTTGAAGAAAATTTGATTATTGATGCTGGAACTATGTAGCATTTGGAGCAGCACAAGTTTTATAATTTTCATCAATTCTTAGGACACCTGACGATTGACAGCGAGAAGATGTCGAAGAGTGTGGGCAATGTGGTGAGCATCCGTGAGCTGCTGCGCTCTCACTCTGCCAACACCTTCCGACACTTTGCTCTCACCAGTCACTACACCAACCGTGAGTTCTTGACTGGGGTCTCTGGTTGAGTTCTCTTTTGGGGTCTCTGGTTGAGTTCTCTTTTGGGATCTTTGGTTGAGTTCTCTTTTGGGGTCTCTGGTTGAGTTCTCTTCTGGAATCTCTGGTTGAGTTTAGAGAGTAGAAGTGTGTAAAATGGTTATGTGTTCTTTCTTTGCTCTCACCAGTCACTACACCAACCGTGAGTTCTCTTCTGCAATCTGTGGTTGAGTTTAAAGGGTAGAAAAGGTCTTTAAAAAGGTTGTCCTGTACCAGGAAGGGATTTTAACCACTGAAATTGAAAGATATTTTTCAACTATTTTGCTAGGGTTTTGCTACAGGCTCGTTTTTTTTCATTTTTTTCAAAGTGAGCTTGACCACCTGCAAAATTACTATCATTGTTGGAATCTTGTGTGTTTTCAATTTTGAGTTCAGTGCATCTTATTCTCATAACTTGCAGGCTCTTGTCGAGTTTCTTAAAAAGCTTTCTCTTTAAACATGTCTGTCTAGAAATTACTTTTACTTTCACAGCAAAGCTTGGCTGCTTGAAAATTGATATTAGTAAGAATTGTACATTTTGTGAGAATTGTTCATTGCAAGTTAACATAGTAAAAATTAATTTTTCTTCAAATTACTGCAAACTTCCGCTTCTCTTCTTTCCTCCGGGATTTGTTAAAAAACTTATTTGTACAAATTTTACATCTCTTAAAAGTACTGCATATTGCTGTTAAAAATTAACTCTGCTGCTGTCGCAGCCACGACTCTAAGAAAATTTATTAGTAGGAATTTTACCATTCTTAAAAGTACAGCAAATTGCTGCTTCAAGTGAACGCTGGTGCTCTTGCGGCCGTGACTTTTGAAAAAAACTCATTGGTAAAAATTTTACCTTTTTCGAAAGTACTCCGAATTGCTAGCATGACTCCTTGAAAAAACTTGTTAAAATTTATTTTTCTTTGCATCACGTCAAATTTTAGCTTTGCGTTAACGCTGGTGCTTTTGCAGCTGTGACGTTCGGGGCCCATACGCTGCAGCAGGCAGCGACGCAGGTGGGCAAGATTCAGGAGATGCTCGACACCTCGTACCACTTCTTGAGGGCCACGCCTAAAGTGGGCACCACACGCTCTCTTCCTGCCGACAGCCATCCCCTGATGCAGGTGTCTGCTTTGTGTGTAGTGCTCTTTTTTACTGCTAAATAATCGTGAGTCTATTTTTGCGTGTAGTGCTTGTTTTCATTCTGGTCTGTTTATTGGTACAATAAATTACCTATAGTCTATTTTTGCATGTAGTGCTTGCTCTCATTCTGGTCTGTTTATTGCTAAATAATCTAAAGTCTATTTTGGGGTCTTCTGTGTGTTTATCTAAGCCGGCATGGTTTCATTGATTTCCTAATGCCTTCCTGATAAGTTTACAGAATTTTTGTGAGGGCGATTGGAAAAAATCATTGACTGAAGAAGTAAATGCTTATGTTTTTCATACTTAATATTCAATTCCTTATTTTGATTGAGTAGTTGCTTAATTTGCCACTTTGTGCACATTTAGATTTAATAATAGTTTCACCCAGCCTCAGACATTCTTGAGAAATACCTCTATTCAAAGCAATCCCATTTTATATCTGTATGGCCACAGAACCTGCGAAATACCGACACCTTTCGGATATTTACATCTCTGCTTAGGATGGTGATTTGAATCTGAAGCGCTAGTAATATTCTCGCAAATTACGGCTTAGACTACTAGGATGGTAATTGTAAATTTACTTCTTCTGTTTTTGCAGGTATTATATGAGACGAGGCGGGATGTAGACCGGCGGCTGCGTGACGACTTCGACACAGCAAACGCCATGAAATCTGTGCTCGTCTTGGTATCTACCACGAATAAATATCTTTATGGCAACTACCCCGATAGAATATCATCCTCAGACAATTCTAGCTTATCACAAGTTGACAGCACAAGTGATAGCCATAAGTTAGTGTCTGATAATTTCACGGATGAGTCTGCATTGTCAAGATCGAGCTTGTCTTCAAGCGAGGATGAATCAGAATTTGAAATTTTGAATAATTTAGGTGTAAAAAGTGCAAAGGCAACATCGAGCGAGTTGTCTTCCTCGAGCGCTGGGTATGTGGAGGTGGCAGCCGTTCGAGACTACGTGCTGTCTCTCATGAAGCTGCTCGGCATGCATTACAAGACTGGCCAGGTTAGCTTGTGTGTGGGCATAGAGTTGAATGATTTATTCCCAATTTTTATTTCTAAAGAGTTTCTTCCCCAGTATTTCTTTCTTCCCAGTATCTTCAGTATTTCTCCCCGATTTTTGTTCCCAGTATTTGTTCCTGTTTTTTTTTAGAAAAGTTGATGTGCTTTCAGTGACACGATTTAAGTATTTCTTCCTAGTGTTTTTTAGGTTTATGTGATCACATTGACGCAATCGGAGTATTTCTTTCTAATTTTTCTCCTATTGAGAGGGTTACTTCTCAATTCTTGTACTGTTCTTCTTTCCAAGGGTTTGATGTGTAGGTAAAGGGATAAAGTATTTCTTCCCAATTTCTGTTGTGTTCGTTCAAAAGGTTCATGGGCTTCTCTCAACAGCCTCTGGAATGGTGAAAACGGTAAATCGCGACTCACGCTATTTTTCATCCATTCTTTTTTTTGGAGAACTTTTCCTTATGTACTTTTCTCTCTTTTCTTCTGTATCAGGTGATATCAGTCTCTCATTTTAGCGTTTCTCTTCATCCCAGTGCCAGAGAATGAGCCTTGACAAGCCATCACAAATAATTTGCAAATAACATTTAATGCTCTCTCAACATACCATGAACTCCTATGCCTTGCTAATTCTGTTCTGATTTCACATCTTGAAATCCATCACTTCGCAAAAAACATTTTAATGAAGTCACTGCACATATCGTGAACCCCTATGTCTCACTAACTCTTCCCTGGCTTCACATTTTAGAATCACGCATTTTGCAAGCAACATTTTAATGCCTTTGCTCTACATACATATATCTGAATAAGTCTACCCTCATTTCATCTCTTACAATCTATCACTGTGTAATGAAACATTATAATACATTTCCTCGACATACTTATGTCTGGCTAAATCTACCCTCATTCAAAATCTTCGAATCAACCGTTTTGCAAGGAACATGCAAGTGCATTTGCTCTACATACCTGACTTAGTTTACCCTCATTTGATTTCTTAGAATCTATCACTCCGCAAGGAGCGTTTTAGTGCATTTGCTCAACACACCTCCCTCACTCTGCTAAGTTTACCCTCAGTTGATATCATGCATCGATCACTGTGCAAGAAACATTAGAATCTACCACTGTACAAGGAACATTAGAATTTAGCACTGTGCAAGGAACATTTTAATGCATTTGCTCAACATACATATGTCTGTCACCCTGATCTGACATCTTAGGATCTACCTCTGTACACGGAACATTTTTTTTTTAATTTTTGGCGGAATATTGAGGTGATGCTGTCTTGCAGGCAGAGCATGCGTCCCGAGGCGACGGAGGGCGGGGCGCGTCAGACCTGGACGACAGGTTCCCAGACGTGATGCAGGCCGTGCTGCGCTACCGCGGCGCTGTCAGGGACTTCGCTCTACTCAAGAACGTTCATCCTGACCAGCTCGTGAGGCCCTGTTTGCTCTTTTTGACTAGGTTTTGTTCGTATTTTGATGATCTTTTGAACTAGGTTTTGTTGGTCTTTTTTACTAGGTTTTGTTGGTCTTTAGCACTAGGTTTTGTTGGTCTTTAGCACTAGGTTTTGTTAGTATTTCGGTGGTCTTTTTAACTAGGTTTTGGGAGCCTTTTTATTGAATGTACTTTGTCTTACCAGCTAGCTATTGCTAGTGTTTTGTTAGATGTACTTTTACAAAACCCTTTTTCTTTATTTTAGGTTGAAATTTTCTGGTGAATTGTAAGCTACGTGAACGGCTGCACTGAATTAGTTTGCAGGCATTCATTTATTTTGTCAATTCCTTCCGGTCTTTTTATTTCCTCTATAGCTTTTTGAATAAGGCATAGAGGGGTTTCCGAGTACCACTAGGGATAATGTAAGGCGAATTTTACTTTACATAATATTATTCTCAAAGCCCGCATGACTTAAAATGTAATTAATCATTGACGATGGATTACTCTAGGACTGCTCCTAATGCGAGTTATTAGAAGCATCCTAATAACTGGTCGATGGTCTAACATTCTAACCTGTCGATACATCCGTGTTATTTGAAAATAATGCTTAGCTGGGGGCTGATAAAATATCACATCTTATCAGGCACCCTCTCGCTAAACATTCCCTTAAAATGACGCTAAAATGTAGCAGTTGAAATGTAGCAGTTGAAATGTTGCAGTTGAAATGTTGCAGTTGAAATGTTGCAGTTGAAATGGTGGTATTGTTAAAATGTAGTGTTTAAAATGTAGCAGTTAAAATGAAATTGTTGAAATGTAGGAGTAAGGTTAAAATGTAGGGGTTAAAATGTAGAAGTTGAAATGTAATGGTGGAAATGTGGTGGTATGGTTAAAATGTAGCAGTTAAAATGCAATGCTTTAAATGTGGTGGTATGGTTAGAATGTAGGGGTTAAAATGTAATGGTTAAATAGTAGTTGTAAAAATACAGAGGTAAAAATATAGTGGAGGTGTGAGTGGCTGTCACCTCCCACAGAAGTCCATGAGCAAGGCAGAGAAGCAGGCCAAGCGACAGGAGTACGCTGCGCTGCTGCAGGCTGGGGACGAGCTGCGGCAACGGCTGCATGACAACGCCATCATTATTAAGGTACTGCTTCTCATTGCTTTTGTTGATTGTGCTCGCAAGATAAAAAGAAAAACCAGCGTAAAAATATACATTTTTATTTATATATTTTTTATGGCAAACGTTTCGGAATGTTTTAATTTCATCTTCAGTGCTGAAAAAAATACAAAAAGGTTAAAAATCGCAGACCCTCACAGCTCCGTATTGCTAATTTGTTGTCCACATTGGTACGTCTTGTCATGGCTTTTGTTGACTGTGCTAAGTTTTTTAACATAACGCAGACCTTCAAAGCCCCATAGGGGTATTTTATTTTTGAAATTCATTCCAAATTGTTATGTTGACCAATGTTTTTCATGGTTATTTATGAAAATCTGACTGATTTTGTTGAGAGAGTTGGTGAAAATATGTTTTTATAAGTTTTTAAAGATAAGCAGTGATACATTGTGAAATTAGTGATGTGACTATGTAAACGGTGCAGCATGGTTATAAATTAGAATCTATTTCAGGTTCTTCCATCCTGGTACTCGTTTTAAAGAATTTCATTGAAGACTCATACGTGATATCGCATAATCTTTTTAAATATTCCTTTCGTATTTTTGCCCACGAGTTCAAAGTCTCACTACTACCCTTCCAAGAATGCTAATGCTTAAAATTTCTTAGATCATTCAGTGCATCGAGATTTATTTTTCCTTGCTTACTCCATGGACAGGATCACAAGGAGAGTTCCAGTTGGACTTTTTCCGAGGAACTCGGCGAACAAGGTGAGCTTAAGGAATACTGAAGTTAATTTTTAGTTTGCAGAGTTATATGAAATTAATTAAATAGTGTTGCTTTAGAAGCTTTTGCAGCCTGAGAACTCTGATAGTACTGCATGAGTACTTTAAATGAAATCGACACTAGGTACTTCAACATGCTGCTTTTTTTTTTTTGTAAGCGGTTATATTTCTTTGGCACCTGTAAGGGTTATTGATTATTTGCAATGCGTGTGTATGGTATCAAGTTTACGGCTCCGTAACGTGAAGGCGTGTTAACTATATTGACCGTCTTTTTCAATGTAGATTGAAGAAGGTCCAATGTACTCTGTGTGAATCGAATCTAGCACGACCGTAATAACAAGCAGCTTACCCAGGCCACCGCAAGCTTATTTTTGTGTGCTTCGAAATATTAGTTCACTAGTGAACGAGAAGAAAGAATGACAGTTCCTCACTTCTATCACTATCACTCATGTGGATGCTGCTTTGCCCTTACTCTAAGATAGTTTTCATCTGTTCTCAAATGACTAAGGCATTGTTCGTTCGTGTGTAACCGACCAAGTGCGTTGGGTGAGCACGGCGAGCGCTTGTAAAGACTATCTCTGGAGCTCAACCCTTCCAGCCAAACTAGCCAAATAAGGTCGCAGTTCACAAATCCCTGTTATCTGCAGTCGCAGTTCCTTGCAAGTGCTCGTTGCAATCACAGCCTGTGAATGTGGCCTACGGTTGCCGTAGGCTCATTTAACCCGAGAATAGACTCGTGATGGCAGTGAGGGAAGTTTTTTTTTGAGCGCTAAGGTATTGAGAGTATAATAGTTTCATGGAAGATTATATTTCCAATAGGTCGACTCCTACGGAATCTCACGCGTGAGGTAAAGAGAAGAACCAACGTTGGTTGTTTTTTTATCTTTCATGAAATGGTTTCATTCACTAGATAGTTTTTAGTACATTTTGCTGTTAACTTAAGACCACCTTTTTCCAGTTCACTACTGTCCTGTTTTTCAGCTCTTCTGACTTTCTTCTTCAACTTTTATTTTATTTCAAGAACTTTTTTCTCAACTTACTGTTTCTATGCCCCTTCTGCCTAGATTCCTCATTCTCTTATCTCCATACTAAATGGTGCCTTCCTCCTTCCTCTCTTCGATACGGTCTTTTTTGTAGCAGTTAGGGAGGCTTAAACTAACCTGTAAGCTGATTTTTGCTGTTAACTTGAAGGGTGAATTTTCTCTTATTGTTGTTTTACTTCACCATCCTTCGTTGCTAGCAGTTTGTACTAAAGCGTCGGAATAAATAAGTCCCTTCATAGTACTGGTATTTTCTGCCTTGCCCATGCTAGGAGGGCCCATAGTAGCAAATAGCTGGAGACGGTGGTAGAAACGTAACCTTAAATTTATAATTTTCATGATTTAATTTTCTAATAATTGAAGCTCTTTTTACATCACATTGTTTTCAATCATTTATTCTGTTTTTTCTTCTTGAATGTGCAGATGACCGTGGAAGTGAAAGCAAGTAACGCAAAATACCTCAAGTCACACCGCTTGAAAAGTTTCACTGTTCCTATTATTTGTTGAATTTGTCGTGTTCTCGTAATTATTGTTCGCTTGTTAGCGCTGTTTGTTTGCAGCTGTGCTGCGTGAAGCTGCCTGCTATGATGTTGACGTATTTTCTTTTCGGCGTGAGTGGTGCATTAATTAGGTTTGTGAATATTTTACAGTCGTAATGTGTAAGGGTCCGAACTGAGAGTTAGGTAGGCCTTCTTTTGATGAAATAAATGTTTTTTGATATGTCAAGGACCACCTTTTTTTCGGTTCACTGCTGTCCTGTTTTCAGCACCTACTACTTTCTTCTTCAACTTTTATCTTGTTTTATAAGCTTCTTTCTCAACTTACTGTTTCTATGCTGCATCGATTCCGCGTTCTCTTGTCGCCATACTAAATGGTGCCTTCCTCTCTTCGGAACGCTTTTTTTTTGCGGTTAGGGAGGCGTAAACTAACATCTAATCTGTTCTAGTCATAATCCGTGTCAGCGCTCTGAGAGTGAGTGTGGATATATGCAAGGGAGCCTCCAAAGCAGCCATTCTCAACTTTTCCTCCATCATTCCCCTGCCTCGGCTTTATATATTTCTATATTTACCCTCTACTCCCATACAAAACATACAATCTTTCTTTGCATTCTCTCTCTCATTTTACATAATTAAATTCAATTGAACATTTAGAAAATTATCAGGTGCTTTAGCTATTAACCTCCGACAACGTAATTTTTTAAGCAATAGGAGTAAATTTACCCCTGGTTGAGAAGCTCTGCTCTAAAGTAACACCTCGCTGTCAGGCTCACACTCACAGTGAATTGCATGCGCACTTTTATTCTGGAGTTCTCTGGCGTGCGGAAGTGGCAAATGGTTTTGTGATAGTTGGTGATTTCTGTTCCGTGTGTGGTTCTAAGGAAAATTTCTCTTTCGCTTCTAAGCGATGAAATTCTCCCACCATGTGCAAAACCTTCTCAGAATATTCGTTCTATTTTTGCTGTGCATTGTTTGGGGAACAGTCTGAGTCCTTTTGTTTTCGACTTTAAAGAATCAAAATATTTGAATTTAAAAACATTGTCCAAGTGTCGCACAATTCGCACACAAAATCTTGTGATGACTCTTAATCGGTGCGCAGAATTCGATGTATTTTTTTGTAGCTCGATAATGATCTGTGTAACAAAAGAATGATGTAGCTATTCCCTTATGATTTATTTCCTGAACTGAGGTGATTTTTTAAAATGTTTTTTGTCAGAGTGTGATGGCTTAGTTCCGTAAAATTTGCAATCATGTTTCACGTATTGTTTGCAATCGTGTTGCACGTATTGAATGTCCATCCCATGGCATTTTATATTCTGCTGATTCCAGTTACAATTTGTGTGTAGGTTGTAGCGGTGCTGTTCCATGCGTGCTTGATTTCTTGTTCGTGTGACTCAGTTCTGTCTCTATTCCTCTTCCTTATTAGCGCATGTCAGTGGATGTATATAAATGGTTTGCCGTTGGCTAATTCGAATTAAAAATACACATTTTTAATGAGATCATTATCTTATTTGAAAAGTCAATGAATAAACTATTCGTTTCACATCACAGTGCCCTTGTGTCGTAAACTTCCGCACACGAGAGCTAAGTGTAACCTACGGTAGCTGATGTGATCTACGTCGTTCATGTTTGAACAATTACCGCAGTAATTCTTCTTCGCTCATCGAAGTAAATTTCGCCTTCGTTCATCGAAGTAAATTTCACTAGCTATATGTTTTCGTAATCAACCAAAAAAAAGCTTCACCACTTAAACTCTACTGAATTAAATTAGGTCATTTCGCGTGGGTTGTAAAGGCGATTCCGAACGTAATTTTCTAGCGTCCATCATCGTTTACTCGCATGGCCGGACTTGAATCAAAGCTGAGGGGAGGAAGCCTGTGATGTTTTCCTTCTCAATATCCTGGACGGCGCTGATCAGACTTGGTAAACAAGGCCAGGTGTTGTGGGCACAGGCGTCCTTGGCGTGAACTTCCAATGTCACGGTGACCGCTTTGCCTTTCCGCTTACCTAGTTATTCTTCGTCTCTTCTCCTATTCTGTTCTGAGAGCCAGTCAAGAAATTTCAGTTTTGAGAGCCAGTCAAGAAATTTCTTCCCTCGTTGGCGATAGCAGAAATGATGAAATGGGATTGTCGATTACACCAATGAAATGTCTCTGTAGCGTCTTCGGTGGTGAAACATCCTATATAATATTTTCTTCTATCGTTACGTTATGCCCGTTCTCGTGTTTTAGTTAAATTTCTTCCGTCGTTATGTTATGCTCGTTCTTCAGTTTTTGTTTTCAAAACGTGCGTGATTTCGTTTTACGTTGTGTTTTCGTTTTGTGTGCGACTTCTATTGAAAGTTGTTGTACAAGGAGATGTCTTGTTCGCTGCTGTAAATAAAGAATTTAATACGACATCGTTTTCTTGTTCCTCGCATGAAATTTTTAGCCGTGAAACGCTAGCTTGGAGTGGTACCTACCAGCCCAGTTGCTGATAAACGCCGTTTCATTTTTTCGTTTTGGTTACGCTTTTTATTCTTTTTCGCGGTCGAAGTGGATTTGATGTAGTTTTTTCTGGCAAAGCTTTCGGGGAAATGAACTTACGTGTTTTTTGTTAAAGCTTGAGTCTACTTATTGCAACCATAGCAGTGCAGATATTTAGTTTTATTATGTATCTTCCGTGTGAATGGCAAATGACTAAATTTAGTCTCGAACTTTTTTGTCTCATTTCTCTCATGGTTTTCAACATCATGCAAACTCGAAGGAATGATTCAGACAAAGAGAATGCTGAAAATACTTGAAACTAGGTCATCTGCGCCAAGTTTCAATGTTTATCCTCTCACTTATACCCCTTCACTTGGAGGGTGTGAGAGGCCGCTGAGAACATAACATTGGTCCCCCGTACGGATGTCAGTGAAGATTGTACGAAAATGAACTCAAGAGAAAATATAATGCATGTTGTAATTGAGCCTGTATTCCATGTTGCAGCGGTGGTGCGTCTCGTAACTTTCTTTCTCTTGCTGCTCAAGAAAGCCGTTCCTGTAGGGTTGAGCTGTTGAGAACTGCTAAGCTTTATCGGCTCTAGTTTCAAGACGAGGCTCAGACTGGTTAAATTACAGCAGTGGATATTTGGTACGAAGTACGAATCATCTTGGATATTCAGCTTCTCTCCAACGTTTATGTAGAGTGAGAGATATTCTGATTGCTGAGTCGATTTTGATTCTGGTGTTATGAATTGAATGTTAATTTTTTTTATTTTCCATGTTGAGCTGAATTGGGAAAATATTGTTTATGCGCATAAGTGTAATGATTGTCCGATAGAAAAATTCATATTTTTTGCGCTGTCTATAGTGGGAGGCTTCGTTTTTGGTTACAAAACTCACAAAATTATGAAAAAAACATTTTATTGAAGAAGAATACGCTCCTACTTGAAAGACAAGTACAAAATATTAATGTAAGAAATTTCACGTTGATGCGGTCATGGTGATACGCTGGGCAAATTTGTCTCTGTATTTCTTTGGAAAATTTTGGAGATGGAGATTGTGCGAAATCGTTGGTCAGTATTTGCACCCAAAAACCTAAAATTTACTAATCGAACTACTCTCACTATTGCGAATTAAATATCAGCTATTTCCCACAATTTAAAGATAATTTTCGTGCCCATTTAGTAAACAATGATATGCTTTCTATGAGTAAGATATGCCAGAGAAGACCCTGAATTGTGCAACCTTCTCAAAAACGCGAAAATTTGATTTCTTTGGTGATTGAGAGTAACAAGTTTTGAAGAGTGCGTGCGTTTAGTATCAAAGTTATTAGTGTAACTTTAGAGAGGAAAGATATGAAGGCTTTATACTGAGAAAATGTGTTTCCACGATCTAGTTCCGTTTTTGTACAATTTTTAATCAAGTTGTACGTGGTGCAAACAGATCGAACAAAAACAAATCTCTCAACATGCGCTTTCGGCAGAAGCAAACCACTAAGTCAAGGTAAGTTTTGTGCAAGAATTACGTATGTTATTGAGAAACAAGACACAATTGCAAATACAAATCAAACAATTGCAGTTTTGACATTCCTATTCTAAGCAACATTCAAACAACGCGGAAAAGGCTGTAACTAGCGTTATCATTATTTACAAATGAATCAACTAAAAAAAAGCTACAGCCAGACTGAAGCAACATGAAAAGTGCTACGTTTTCTTGTAACCGAACTCTCGACTGACATCAACAGTTAGTTGCATGAAGACCCTTTCGATGAACATGTTTACCACATCGCATACGTAACGGCTACAACTGGGCGGCTCTGCGAAAAGCGCCTTTTGTGCAACGTGGAATGTTTAACCCTCAAGACAGCGACAACATTCATGCACAGGAATGGATCACTTGGACTATCCGCAAATGATGTCGATACTTCCATAAGCGCTAGCTGCGGAACAATGGCCATTCGATGGAAGCAAGCAAGCCTGCTACTTCGATTGGCACAACTATTCAGGGTTACAAAATAAGTCTTAGGCGAAGCCAACAGGATAATATGGAAATGATTCTACGAGATGACGGAACACAAATTAATATGGCGCTTCTACACAATTTCGAAACGCTTTAGAGTAAAAATAAGACTAATGCGAGGAGCACGAACGTACAACACCGTCTGCAATAGACACGAAGAGAACGATTTCGCATTTTCTTCCTTTGTTTGTGTCTAGATACAGAAAGCGTTAGCGGGTGTAATACCAACCTAAGGAGTTAAATTAATTACGAAGGCACTCGGGGGTTTAGAGAGCCGTTTCTTTAGGCGAATGATGGTGCGTCGCAGGGAATGAAGTTTGTCGCGCGGTAGCGCTGCACGATCGAGCGGGAGAAGCAAGGGCGTTGTGGTGCGATCTGTGATGGTGGTGGTGACCGCTCCTGTGGTGGTGGTGGTGACGAGGAGGATGCGTCGAGGCGGATGTGGTGACGGATCTGGAAGGTTTGACTTCTTGTAATCTCCTCAGGATCGCCTGTGGACAACCAAAAATCATTAATTAATAATCCGATAAGATAATCATCGTGAGCTACCTCAATATTTGCCTGATCTCCAAAGCCATCAAAGATAAAGCGTGGGGGCGCTTGAAACCGATATGTGATAAGATTAAAATAAATGACCACATACAGTATCAGGTTTCAGATTTCAAATCTACGAAAAATCCGCTCTTAAGCAATCTCATATCCTTCCACGGTCAATGCGCATTTGAGACGCAGGCCATCGACTCCCTCAGGCGTAGATGATAATGCTAATTTTCTCTTGCAATTTCGGGAATAGCGCTCGAGAAGAAAACTGCCGAGACCATAGGAAGACGCAACCATGGAAACCGGCTTCTGACGTATTTCCGGACTGTTCTATCAGACTCTGACGCATGAGAGCAGTCGAGTAACTAAGTTAATCTTGCATTTTCTATCGTCACGAGAGCGTGAGACGCAATTGATGTGTTTCGGAGAGCAAGCCACGTGTTACTGGGAGACTACGAAAGTTATTCCTAACCTAGTTCTGAATGCGAAATTGGTTCACTTAATCTAATGTGGTAAATAATTAGATGGAGATAACAGCGTAGGGCACCAAAGTAGCCGATACCTATGCAGGTATGACTCAAGTCTAGACACAACGCTAATTAATACTAATAATTGCAAACGACGTACAATGGATAGCTCAACAAATTTGATTTGACGAGTAAATTATAAAAAAATTGTCAAGAGAGTTCAACCTGTAAATACCTGAGTGTCGTAAAATTGAGAGAGAAGTCTCGAAGAAACTTAACATGAACATTTTAACAGAGTTAAAATAGTGAATGTCAAACGAGCTAATCTAAAGATGATAAGAGATACTTAATTTAAGGCGTCGCACTGTCAAGTGTTATCAGAGATGCTTTGACTGGATTATCAACTGTCTCGTTACGTCTGAAGCGCAACACTCTCGTTAACAAGATTAACCCTGAACTAAATAATCCTATTAAGGTAGGGCAACGCAAGGGTACGTTGTTCGAAAATGGTTAATTTATGTTTACACAATTGCTTTTAAACTTCAAGGAAATAGAACGGCGATTGATGACTGATATAATCGATTCCAAGGTCTTGAGGCGAGCGCCTTAAACTATTGAGCGCTTTAACAAAAAAATACGGAAATACGACCAGAACAGTTCAAAGTGTTCGCACTACTAACATTTACTTGTCCAGGTGCTGCATTGAGGATAGAGGTCATGCCTTGTGATTCAAACGCTTTACTGTAATAAAAATATGCAACTGGAGCCGTTGAAGGCAGGAAGAACTTTTTGAGCAAATAGACAGCAGGATATTGTGAAATGAACTCAATAATAATGAGGAATTCAGCGTTTGCTCTGGTAGAATTCGAAATTATGCTCACGCCATTTCTGAACGCTATATCATCGGCGAGGTGCAATTCAAACGTGGTAGTAAAGCTTTTTTCAAGCACAAGATTTGTTGAAAAAAGACGTAGAGAATATACGACACTGAAAGTGCTTTGATAGTTTAGATTTTTCTACACAAAGATATCTCAAAGGAAGAGAAGTTCTTGTCAACAAAAAATGCATGAGCGTCGGACTGTTAACAATTTGGGTGTTTACACAGACGACATTGATGTCTACTGCATAAATTAAAACATACGCTTTAACTGAACTTTTGGAAGTATAAAAGTGAACGCATGTAAATACGCAACTGAAATGGAGCTAATACCAGAAATCAAAACTAAAGAGGATCGCAACACTTTGACTACGACGTGAGCCACCGGTGGTCACTGAGGGTATTTCCATAATGCTACTGATAGACCTGTAATAACAAACTCAATTTTCATAAATACTAAATCGAAACTAAATGAAGGCACTTGATGTTTGCTATTTTCGAAATTGTCTCTACAACTGACTTTAAATTTGAATTGAATAATAAACTGAAGCTTTACCCACCGCAGTCAAAATGTGGTAAGGCAATTGGCAAATGAGGTGTCGGGTACTCAAGGTAAGAGATGCTGCCTGAGAAGGTCAGTTGTACGAGTTCTTGCGAACAAAGGCATGACTGTGGAGCTCGTATGGGGTACGCGCTTGTGGACGTGATATGCAACGCCACCACAATGGCTGCTTAATAACGAGTGCTTCAACTCAAAACTGCGTAGTTAATTGATTTAAAATAGAACTGATAGTTTTTGGTAATTGTAGTTTGTAAATTGAAAGTTTTAGCGTGAAGTGAAAGTAATTTTCATTTTCATCAATAAGGTGTTACAGTAAACGACGTATGTAGACGCTTGTGTTTTCGGTGTCGACTTTGAAAACATGATTGTTTGATATAAAAAGATTTTTACTATCATGCACATGTCAAGAAATGAAGGAACTCAATTGTGAGCTAGAAATGCAGTGTTTCGATGCTACATTTCCATTTCACTTCTGGTCGATGTGAACGAACATGAGTCATCCTGGTCGACGACGGGTTAGTATCACTCCGTCGTCATTGTGAAATGTTAATAATGTATTTACAATACAAAAATGATGTGCAAATATAGGAAAATAATTTAGCTCACGTAAGAAATTGATAAATAAAATTGTAAAATGCTTGCTCTCAGTTATTTACCTTGTTTTTCTCATCAATACTACGACACTTTGTACAAGTCATCTAAAAGCATTCAACCATCGAACAGATTAATTGTTAACTTAAAATTTATTCATCCGGAGTAATATAAAGAGGAAACAAAATCAAAAGTGTTTGCTCGAAACCATATCTGAGCTAACACAACACTCAAGGAAGAACATTAAAAGGCCATTTCATTTTGCGCGGTTATTAAATATTTTCGGACAAGTAGGTGTCTGCCTGTATTCATCAACTTGGCCTAAATGAAAAATTTGAACTCTTTGAATGACATACATATAGTCCAGTTTCGTGACCTATTTTATTAATTTTGGTCTACTGATCCAGAAACAACACAGCCACACCACCCCCACGTGACCCGAGAACTCGACCTACATCGGCCGAGATGGCAACATATCCTGGTGACGAAATGTTGCGCTATGTTTCTACTGTTTTGAGAGCAGCAATGATCTACTTTTGAGTTTAATTTTGAGATTTGCATGGATGTAATAAAGCTAATACTGTACCGTAAAAGCTCAGCTCTTGCGTGTTTGACTGAATGGTTAGATGGGGAAAATGAATTATTTGAGTTCAATTTTGAGATTTAAAGGGATGTAATAAAGCTAATACTGTAAAAGCTCAGCTCTTTCGTGATTAACTGGATAGTTATATTGCAAACTTCTTTCAAATCAGAGAACAGTTCATAACTGTAGTGAAGATTCGAGATTTGGTGTCAGGGTTCATTTAACTTCATCAGGCAGAAAAAAAGATATGAATGGCTCAATGGTTTTAAACATGGTAAGTTCAGAAATTCCATGATGAAATCAAATTTTGAATTCATGACATATAATATCCAATTAGTTAAATAGTTACAAGAATCAATAAAATGAAGGATTCAAGCGTCTTCAATTCCCATTATGTCAAGAAGGACGTTCTAGTGGATGGAAGACTGCAGTATTGTGAAACGAATTCATTTTCAAACTTTCAAAAATTGTCTGATTTAATTTATGTACGAGTCAAGACGAAATTAATTTTTAAAATTCAGTTGCTTCACTCACAATGAAAATGCACATTCCATGAATTTCTCACACTTGCTTAGAGGCACCTCCGCAACATGTCATCGTCATCATCGTCAACGTAACACACAGTTAACAATAAATTTACTCATTTTTCAGACAAGAAACTTACCAGATTTTCTTTTTTAATTCCATCTTCTTGTTTCCGTCTGTTGACCGCAGAATTGGAAGGTTTCGAATTATGGTGTTTAATTCCGGCGTGGCTATGTGGAGATTTCTCGCTCCTGTTGCTAACGGCTAGTAATTTTTCTAAAATAA
This sequence comes from Platorchestia sp. MABIK, assembly GCA_014220935.1. Classification (NCBI taxonomy): domain Eukaryota; kingdom Metazoa; phylum Arthropoda; class Malacostraca; order Amphipoda; family Talitridae; genus Platorchestia; species Platorchestia sp. MABIK. Next base: position 119,325 of record JACJUY010001641.1, on the reverse strand, counting down.
TTGAATTGTCTCTATTAATTATTCTAACTTCTTCGTTAGTAAAGGACATATTTTTTCTTCTAGGATGAGAGTTTTTCCTGAGATGGCGGTGGTGCGGATTCGATTGGATAGGATCGAAGTGTGAAGAGGATCCTAGGGCAGGGAGATCACGATTATCAAGTTCTTGTAAGCTATCACTTTTCTCATTTTCTGTTCCATTAGCTCTTGACTCGAGACCAATTTTCAGAAGCGCTTGCACTACCAAAGACATGTCGGCATCAACACCAGAAGCACAATCTCTTCCGTAGACGTCGTTGGAACTGTACTCATGTTTTGAATATTGGTGCTGCTGATGATACTCATCTTCTATTTCATCTTCAACATCTCCGTCATGTCCGCGGTGGCTGTAGTATCTCATGAAAGGAGGTTTCACTGAGCTGGCCGATGGAAGATTTTTTCGTTTCAAAACGGGCGAGAAGCTGAAGGGGCTGGCGTTTGTTGATATCAACGGAGAGACGTCGGTGATATCGCTGTCATAATCAAATTCTCCATCATCGTCACTGTCATCCGTGTCGTCCGTCTCCGACGATAAATTTGAATTTTCTCCATCCATTATGAGCCTTGCTCCTCGTTCAATCATCCGATCCACCTGGGAGGTAGGGTTGTCATCATCACTGCTATCACTGTGATCAGCATCAGTATCACTATGGTCGCTTGCCTCCCAATCATTTTCAGAAGAAAGATAGGGACTGCCAGATCGACCGTAGGTGCAAATATCAGGGTTAACTCGCTCCATCTCAGTGGCCAAGTTAAGCTTTGCACATCCACCCTCAAGCTCGCCTGCAGCTACACTGACTCGCTTGCCAAGCTCCCCTCCGGCTTTAATAGCACGGCATTCACTCCCGAAGTTCCGCTCGTTCCTCACTCCCTCGCCTTTGCTCATGCTTATTTTTTTCTTTTTTGTCCCGCAAGAAATGTCCTCCAAATCAGAGCTCACTATGCCTATCGCTCCAGCACTCTGAGTCTTCTTCTCAGCCATGTCTGAGTACGGAGGCATGCTAGATGCCGCAAGAACAACGCTCTCGCCACTAGCACCACTACTATCACTCACAGAAGTCCCGTCTTTAGATGATTCACTGTCGTCTATATCGAATGAACTTTCTGATAGCGCACCAAGCGACACTGTGTGAGTCGAGGCTTGACTAGTATTGTGAGCCATTGCGGCTCACATGGAGTTAAATACTGCCCTCCTTTCCAGTTCGCCATTGACGTTAGGCTGAACGGAGAGCATGAGGTGCTGCCGCCGCCACCTGAACACAGCCACGGCCTCAACTGGCCAGCCAGTCAATGCCAGGCCACGGCTGCTCTCTGCCGGGCTACCAACCGAGCTTCAAATATCGTTATGTTGTGCAGTAAACTAAAAAATACACCGAATATTTTACATTTCAATGTTTGTTTAATGTGGATAGTGATGCCGAGTTTTATTTTGGACAGTGTTAGAGCAGAAATGGGGGTCATCCGGAGAAACTTTCCAATTGACGTCACTGTCATCAACCGAATATTTTGACGTAGCCACTACGTCACCGTTCAAGGGGATGGGCGCGTGGGGGATTAGCGCTCACTGCACTTGCCTTTGTTCATGCATCAACTGGCTTCTTAGGATTTTAATATTTTTCTTTCGGTCAGAAGTTCACAACTTCTATAGCTTTACGATGACACGTTTAGAGGCATTGTAGCATAATGATGACACGTTTAGAGGCATTTGATTGAGGCATCAAGACGCGTGTGGTTCAAAATAAACATGATGGACTGAAATTGCATGCTTTCGTTTTCAAAGTGGGCTAAGAGCAGATTTTTTTATTCGTTACTCGATGTGGCTTACATTGTCATGACATGATGAAATTTTCGAGTGAGCGTTATTATTACAGGGGCCTTACGTACGGTGCTGAGAACTAGTTAATATTTGAGTACCAACTGAATTATTGAGACGAACAAGGCAGAATATTGTGAAGAATGTACTGCTTCTCTGCGGAAATACAAAAAACAAAAGATATTTCTCTTGTTCATTTGCTGCCCGATTAAAAGCAAAATGCGTTATTCATGAATACGTCCTTGGAATAACAATTAAAGTCACTGGCCTCTGAGCCTCACAAAACCGAGAAATCACTAGAATTCCCCGGCGCGCTACTGGGAGTTGCCGATGCTTCATCGACGTCGGAAACACACAGGATTTTAACAGAAAGAGTAATCTCATCCGCGGGTTTGTTTGCTTTCTAGCGAAACGAATATATGTATGTTTGGACAGAGTTGTGAAGCGGTGGAAAGGTTTGTGCGTTTCGTTACTTCAACTGTATAATAAAGCCAGATTTTTTCAAACACGTAGATGGGTTATCAAAAGAGTGTCTATATAGAAACCGATCTATGATTTTGCAATAAATTAAGTAATGAAGAGCCGAAAACTGAGATCAAATTTTTTCCTACAGACTAAGTTCGTCAATTTCAGAAACAATCTTTAATGTAGAGAAAACTCGCAATTCTTAAACCTTAAAGTGTGAGGCTCTACGAAGTGTGCGTGTCGGAATTTCTTGGTTGTATTAGAGAGCCAGCATTACTGAGAAGGAAGAATTTCTGTAACCTCTGTCTTAAAATACAGAAATTACACGTCAGGTGGAAGTACGATATCGAAACTGTCCAGAAGTGGTCAAATATCCTTGCATGCTAGTTGTAGCATTTTTTATAATAGAAATCCTCAAGAATTTGCAGTTTCATAAACGTAGTTGAACCTTGGGCTTCGAACTGTAGGGCGTGACTCTTATATGATTGCAAAACATGTTTTCTGCTTTCTCAACCTGATTTGGGTTGCCTTCTCGTTTCAGGCCGAACATTAGCGGCTTGTGGTAAGTAAATGTTTAAAATCTTTCCATGTATGATACGATGATCGCAAACTTTGAAAACATGATATCAAACATAATACCTACAGGATATTTAACATAACAGAATATTTAAGCACACTGGTAGACTGACGAAGTTATACCACTGGTTTCAAAGTGAGGAAGCTATATCGTGCAAGGAAAACAGCTTACACAACTTTAGTTGTGTAAGCTGTTTTCCTTGCACGATAACAGCGTGTTTGTTACCTTGCTACACGGTGTCAAACCAGGAGTTATCGCTTATGCTGCGCACGCAAAATTATTTCACCAAGTATTTCGATAAAACATCTTTGGTGAGGGTGAGTTTCATTTCAACAGCAAAAAATATAAGGGGAGATAAGAATTTCATTAGCAAACAACCCCATGGTATTTTACACTGCAAAAAATACGTGTTGGGAATATGGACCGATATAAACAAAATTTAATTCAAAGATTTAGCAGTAAATTCTGGCCATGCATTTTATGAACTAGATGTTTCTAGTTTAAAATTGCAGAACAACCTGGGCGTTAATCTATTTTTACTTCAAGTGTCTGAGCACGTGAGACGATACAACTGATCACCTGCACACTTCAGAACGCCGTCTCCGATTTCAAAGGATCGAGGCATGGTAAAATTAATTTGTGTTTGCTATACTAGGTGATGATTAATATCACTAAAGTGCTGGTCCTCTTAATGAGTAAATAGGTTGAAGTATCTGTGCACTATTTTGGTTTTCGTCTTTCTTCTACATATATACTTTCATGTTGTTGAAGCAGAGACAAGGAAAAAACAGTACGTGCAATGATGTGGAGATAAATGATGCAGCTCGCTACAATTCATACCAATTTCACAAAGTAACGATGTTCCCTCAGATGCATTACGAACTGTTTCGTGTTTATCTATTGTGCCATGTGATTTAAACTTACTAGTCATTATTAATAACTTAGAAATGTAAATTCATGATACGCTGGAGTTGGTTAAAAAAGATCTTTATAGTCGTTGAAATTGTCCGTGACGGAACTTCCAACACAGTTATACAGAGTTCATTGCAATGAAATTGTACAGAAATAAAATGCAGTGCAGAAAAAAAGTTTAGTAAAGGAAAAAGAATAAAGTAGGCAGCAAATACGCGAGCGAAACAAATAGACAAAAAAGATGTCACTAAGTTAATAAGTAAACTAAAAACAAAATGTAAAACTGCAGGTACAGGTAATTAAAGAAAGGAGTGGGCATGAGCTAAAATTGTAGGAAAAAGCATGGTGATACGTCAATGACCCTGTGAATTATAATTAAAATTGAAACTCTTTCGAAGCCGACTTTTAAAGCTTTAGTAGGAAAACATTAAAAGACTTTTAATGGACTTTTTTAGTTTCTATTAACATAATAACATGATTTGGCACGAGATGGTAATGGAATCTAACTACGCAAACCCTTCAAAGTTTTCGCTGGATTTTACTCATAATTATGAAAAGATAAAAAGAGAACCTAGAACCATGCGTGGGTGTTTGCTCTCAACGAGGGAGGCAGACCACCTACGCGTTCCGACCTCCCTATTCGCAGAAAATCGAATTGCGGAACGACGCCCTCGAACTGTCACCAGCTTGTTTTGCTCAGCGTATAATTGCGAGACACAAGGTCTAATATGTCAGTATTATTGTTATTGGGACTTCATTCATCATCAGGATCACTTTTTTTTTTCGTCAACCGAATGAACTACTGTTTTTGTATGGCGTCATGAACAACACTGAGAATATAACTGTAACTCTTACAGATGCAATGCGTATTTGTGTTAACGTAAAACTTTTGAAGTTTGGAAATCATATTATCAAGATTTAAATTTTTGCATCACCACAAAATATTTTTCGTTGATGAATTATAGTATACAATCGGTGGAGGACTGTTTCCGGGATCAGCAATATAATCAGGCTGCTCTCAATTTTAAAAAGTTGTTGATACTGAACTTTGATGCCACTCAGAGGTTCAAAAGAAGTCTTTTGAACCTCTGAGTAGAAAGACCAGTATTCATTTGAAGCTCGAAGTGATTTCTAGCCTTATTGATACAACATCATACACCTGAATCGATTATGGAGAATTACCAATAAGAAAATTTGTTTCAGGCGGAAGTTTTTAATTTTTCATTAAAATACAGTTCTAAGATCACCAGTGCACCGTCGCGTTGAATGTTCACAACGCTAGAAAAAACATGTTTTGAAAGTAGCACACAGCCTCGTTTTGAGCCAACGAGTCCAATTTCACGCTGCATGACGAGAGGAACTCGATTGCAAACTTCATTCGCCGGTCGTTCTCCTTTCCCTCGGAGCGCAAATCAAGGTGAGCCTTTGATTAGCGTTCAAAGGCTTTTCCCAAGGTTCAGACCACACATCCCCAGGGCAACCTCACTTGTCATGTCGTTCTGACGCTGGCAAGGCTGTTGAATGTGACGTGGTCGCCAGCTCAAACTGTGGGATCAACGCACGTTCCGGCGACGCAATCTCAAGAAAAGAGCTGCATTCACTCTAAACATCTGGCGACACATTTGCGAGTCGTGTAAACTGACCAGTCGCGGCTCGTGAGTCAAGACCTTGGCTGCTGGGACGCCAACATAAGGTTGTAATACGTGCGAATGTTGCATTATATGTATTATATACATTCTATATCCTAAATATACTATATTTTGATGGAATAAATGCTAAATGCATCATGTACACAAAAATCCAATATATTTGAAAGAGCAATACTAAGTACATTACATATATACTAAATACATGATATTTGAAGGAGCAAATACTAAATGCATCATATATACATAAATACACTATATTTGAAAGAGCGAATACTAAGTACATTACATATACTAAATACATGATATTTGAAAGAGCAAATACTAAATGAATTACAAGTACTAAATGTGTTGTATATGAAAGAGCATATACCATATGCAGTGTACATATACTAAATGCATTCCATTAGAAAGATCAAATGAAATCATGGAAAATTTCAACTGAGTCATCGATTCGTGGTGGTGAGAGCAACTCACAAATGCTCCCTGCTCACATGGCGGCGCTGCCGCGACCTTGACCAGGTCGACGGCACGTTGTGCGCACGGTGATCTGCAGCTGAGACTTCATTTATAGAGGAACGTAACTCGTTTACAGGCTCTCCGCTGACGACTTCACGCAACTCAAAAACGTGATCGGTTTTGTGAAGAAGTTCCCAGTCTATTTCTTAGAGAAGAAAAGTTGTCTGGGATATCTAGTTCTGAACATTTTGATTTAATCTTGGTCTTTGTAGCCATCTAGTTCTGAATACTTCGTCCTAATCTTGGTCTTTGGTGCCATCTAGTTATGCATAATTCGCCTTAATCTCAGTCTTTGTAGCCATCTAGTTCTGAATGTTTAGCGTTAATCTTAGACTTTGGAGCCATCTGGTGGTGACCGTGTGCGGCGTTGCTTCACCTAAAATTTAAGGGTTGGATATTCTCGTTTGATGCATATGAAACATATAAGTTTAAAAGACTAACAGAGGCCTTCACAAGCGAGCAAATACAATCAAAATTTTCCTCAGTGTTATCTCTTCAAACTTCTTTTGTACGAGGCATCTGTTGAAGTTTGTTACCAACAGGAACTTAAAGGTGGGAATTTTAAATCAGGTACTGGACTTAAAGCTCAACTTTAAAGCATGAGCCAAATTTTTGTGAGGTTTCAAAGAAAAGTTGATTCGAGTTTCAAGTTTCAACGTTGCAGTCCCATCATGCTGCACTGTGGCCAATAGTAGGAATGTGGGTCTCTCCAAAACTGTTTGGCAAATAATTATCTAAGCTAATTTTTTTTTGGAAATATAGGGATAAGTTACCAATTTCTCTTCACATTCTTTTTCAATGGGGTGAGAATTTGGTCTTAATTATCTCGTTTCTATAATTTTTTCATGGAAAATGCTCCATCATGGCTCTAAACGAATGGCGAACTAAACATCTATTGTTTAACGAGGAAAAATCAAGCTTATGCTCGGACATCGGTCAATTTTATTACATCTTCAACCTCATAAAATGTAGCAAAAAAATCTAGATCAAACAGTTGCATTTTTTCAAAAGCTAAAACGATGATAAGGCACTCTGTTTGCAATGTTTTCCACCTCCAAATTAATAACTAAACTGTCGGACGTAGGAGTTACCATTTCGAGTATGTTTCTTATAACTTTTAAGGGCTGTTCGCTCATTCTAGAAAGAACTGTAGACCGACTTTCAGCTGAATTATTCTAAAACATGAGTTTTGTAATCAGGAGCGATGAGCAGTTCTCCAACAAGACCTTCGGTTTCCTGCGACGGAGTTAACGGAGGAGTCAGCGACCGATAAATCTGAAGTCACGAGGTCGACCTGCCCAGGGTGAAATGGAAATAAATCGAGGTTGTGACATCCAGGGTTCACTAGACTTTGCAATCTTAGAATCCAAGGTTCACTAGACTTAGCAATTTTAGTATCCAGGATTCAATAGATTTGGCAATCTTGATATCCAGGGTTCACAAGACTTTGCAATCTTACGTATAGTATCCGGGATTCACTACACTTTCTAATCTTGGTATCTTCGGCTCCTCAAGCTTTTGAATGTCTTTTATTACGTGTATTTATAAGCATTATTAAACATAAAATACCTTAAACGTAGTGTTACATTTTCATGCTTTTCTCTCAATATTTTGTACAAACAGTGACATGAACTTTTGTGAAGCCCATGTACGTTTACCAAAAGGACCTTGACAATATAAACCAATGTTATGCATCTCATGCATCAACTTTATGTGTTGGAAATAAATTGTTTTCTTCTTTCTTTCCCCTGTCTTTCAGTTCGAAAGAAAATAGGTTATTGTGAGTATGCACATGAACATTCTAGCTTTGTAGTCGTTTTTTTATAGAGCGGCGCAATCGTTTATCTAACTTAATCGAAGCACAAAAACTTGATATCATATCTAAGAGAAGAACCATACTATTTTTGTTCATGCATTGGTATGGGTTATTTTTCCTAAGGCTTTCTCCTGATGTGGTTTGATTTTAGATAAGCCAAATAGTAAGTATATTATAGTAGAATAAGTATGGTATACAGTATGTTCCACAAAACCCGAACCGAGTATTCATCCTTTTTCTCGCATCAGTAATACCATCATAATCAGTAATACCTTTTCTATAGGGCAATTTTGAAGGATGATTTTTCTAGAAATTAAATGCTTAAAGTATTTCATGATGGCATTACTGATACTGGAAAACAAATACTCGGTTCGTGTTTATGTGGGACATCCTGTATAGTAAGTGTTTAATAGTAGAGTATTTTGAAACAAATCGCTGAACAGACAATTTTTGATGGCAGTGAAAAACACACCGTCCTGAAAAGGCATAATAATTCTCAAAAAAGGCTTGGAATTTTCTTTAGTTTGGGTGTTCACCACCCAGCTTCAATTTCCCAGTTTGCTAAAAACGGACGTTTCATTCTAAATTTTAGATCCCAGCTCATAATCACAATCCAACAGAATTACAGACATGTACATTTTTATTCATTTGTTATTCTCCAATCATGGGATTACGAAGCATTGGGATCCTCCCATGTCAAAGTGAAACTATTTTCAATCTAAAACAACAGAGTTCTACTTTAATGTCGGTGTTTACAGACGAGTTTCTACATTACCTCTTTATTTCGAAGAAAAAAATAATACAATTCACTAATAGCAAAATTAGTCCTTTGTGTATTGAAAAAAGAACCCTAAATGGTATTTTCGCTTATTTTAATGCAAGTCTGATGAGTGAATAATGAACAAAAGGGCATAGGCATATTTCGATAAGTAAATAATATTGCCCATGGATAGGGAAATTAGTCTTTTTTTCATTCGAAAAACAACTCTGTAAGATAACTTCACCTACACTGGTGCAATTCTGAGTCTTTCAGTGATAATTTTGCCTCAGTAAGACATCTCAGGATCTCGTTGCTCGGGGGACATTTTTGAGTGACGGGTATTGCATTTCACTGAAGTCAAAGGGCAAGTTTCTAAATTGTTACATGATGTTCTAATCAAATGCCTTCAAATACATCTGTTTCCCTCAATTTAATATCTTAAAAAGCAAAGCTTAAGGTGCATTGCTGATCTACGCTATATGCTGCACTGCAAGAAGAATGTTAAGAATTCAACAAGAGAAATGTAACGAATTCAACAAGTAGAATAACATGGATCCAGCAAAACGAATGACACGAGAGTTAGCACTAATCCGGAGAGGAAATGCTTCAGCTGCGATGTTGGATCTTTATTCTGATATGTGAAATTTTTTAAATCAAAAATTATGTATCATCGAATGATTCTGTTTTTTCGAATGAAAATTTGTAAAATAATTCAGAAGTGAGCGCTATGAAGTGAAAGGATAATTACGGGCATTTTGATAATGGAGTGTGCAGCGTAATCAATAATTGATCAGAGGTACATTGAAAAGTAGGACATTGATTGTTATCTCCAGATTTTATGCCGAAAAATGTGTTATGAAGGTTAGTTGGTCACGTGTTGCTTGGCACATTTCATTATCACATCATTTTATTGTTTTAAATAGGTTTTAGTCATTAACAAGTGAGTATCATGCGAAAATATCAAAGTTACTAGCATCAAAGTTTCAAGGTTTGAATAATTAAATGTGCCAACTTTAATCAATGAAATTTAGGTAATGTAAACTAAACTCGTTCATTAAACATATATTTTGTAAAATTTGCTCCTAAAAATTCCTAGTGGCTGCTAATAAGCAAGATTTTGGTGACATTTGACGAGACGAATGGGAATCTGCGTTGAATTGATAATAAAAGAAAAAAGACGAAGTTCATGGTGATTTTAGTGAAACGGTTCTTAAATCCACGAACAAAAAATTTGTAATGGAATGACTGTCTTTTCAACAAGTACGTATTCCTATTAGTAGTGTTACAAAAATCTTTTTACTCCTTCAATCTCCCAAAAATGTAGATATTTTAATTAAATAACGTTGAGGGTCACAGAAACAACGAAGGTAAGTTTTAAAAAGTGATCAAGTAGTAAATACTCGATTTTTTTGAGCCAACTGTTTCATTACACAACTGATTACATGCAATATTTTTTTATTTATCTGTTCCTTCTTTTTCCGAGGCCACTGCCTCATAACACAACTGATTACATTTTCCTAAGGCCAGTGCCTCATAAAACAACTGATTGTATCCTGCACATTTTTAACAATCAGTTATTTCTTTTTCCGAGGCCTCTGTCTCACAACATAACTGATTATATCCAGTATGCGTTTTATTTTTCATTTCCTTTTTCATAAAACTCGTACCGTAGACGCGCAAGTGTCCGGTTCTGCTCCTGATGGAAGACCTCATGTGAGATAAAATTCCCATTCCTATCTCAAGTGTTTTTTTTCCCATCCCACGAGCTCATTCCCGGCGGCCCTATAACTCAGGGGTTTCTATGTCATTGCACTGAAAGAGCTCATGCTTTTTTTTGAATATTTATATTTTTCGATTTATTTCTGAAGGTTTTCCTCACGTTCTCGACTAGAAATGGTCGTAGTATTTTCATTGTTTTGACTCTATATGAATCGAATTCGATGTCATTTGCATCATCACTCAATACTTTTCCTTTGTTTCACACCTACTTTTATTTTTAATTTATCATTCGTGCGCAATTGTTGTTGATGCTTGTACTAGCGAGCACATCCATGAATTATTCCATAATTCTATCAATTACGATGAAATAATTCAAGGTTGGCACAAAGCATACCGTAGAACGGTTTGAAAATCATTCTGATGATGCTATTTCAGAATTCAGAATGCTGCAATTGATTGAAATAAGGATTCATTAGAACTCACTAGAACTCGAGCAGTTCTACTCTCAATCATAAAATAACTGTAGAATATAAAAATTTTGTTCGAGAAACTATGTCGATTTCAAATGAGTAACTTGAAAAATGGCAACTGAACTCGAAAATTTTGTGCGGAAACTCACAAGGTGACAACCCAAGGTTTTCATACTTACGTACTTCAGAATTACGTCAATAAGTGACAGCGAAACGTAATTTGCGCATAAAATTTGGAATCACACACTCAATTTTTGTCTTGTTTCAGCTGCATTCGATGGCTAATGATTGCGGCACAAGATAACGCAGCCCACTTCGCATACGTCATTCGCAAGTCGTACGAGAATACCAACATCTATTCGAACAAATTCCCGAATATTCCACACCTTGCACCTAAAGTGAATTTCCTCCCTCCATATGTTTTAGATACAACAAATCAAATCGAAACAATAGCTCAGTCAAATATAGATCAAGCAAAAAGAATCCATATGCGAAAGGGTAGTTTTCTAGTTAAACTCAAATGTTCGTTTTTCATGTTTCGAATCCTTTCTTTGATTCTGTCTCATTGGAGCCAGGTAATTGCGTCTTCAATTCGATGGAATCGTTAGCAGCGGCACGTGCCCTGCATCGCACATGAACCTCGACTAAGCGCTATTGAATTGCAATACCCGGAAAAAAACACAAGTTTTCCGTCTCGCTCGTAGAAGAATGCAAGGGCTCCGGTTCTGCAGCGACGGTTTTTTTTCAGAGGGAAAATGGCCTATTTCCTAGAAGGTGAACGCCCGAGTCTGAAGGATGGAGGCGTACATGCTGTGGGCCACACACAAGGGAATGATTTTTTTACCATCCAAACTCTTTCTAGTAATGAAGATTTTCCGGTTATATTAATTTGAAATAACAAGTACGCTAACAGATTTTCAGATGGTGGAAGATAATTTTATAGAGCGTTAGGTATATGGGTAGATTTACTGCTTTTTCGAGCTGAATTCGTGTGGAGGATTAAAATGTTCTACCATTGGGAGCGACAGAGAGCTCAAAATTCTCACTCAAACCAACTGCACGAATGGCAATTTGATGTATTGTGTCGTCAAGACACCAAGCCATTATTTAAAATTAGACCTTTGAAAAAACTTATCGCAACCTATTGTAACCCAACTTAACTTGGCTGTGATAAGCGGTTTTCATCCTTTGTTTGTGGGTATCACAGTAGAAGTTTTAACTGCTCTGAGTAAATTGGTTTGAAGAAGAATTATTACCTTCTTTCTTCCTTTTTGAGTTTCTGAAGGTGGATTTGTTCCAACAGGTCGAAAGATTCGTTGCAGGCGTTGAGAAAATGACATCATGAATTTTTTTCGCCTAACTTTGCTGGTCATAATTTACTACATTTTTTTATTTGAAGTCTTTGTGAGTGAGACAGCTTTGTGTTTTTGCTCTGTAGCCCTGGTATGTAATGAGTGTTTGTTGATCACTCTCAGGAAAAGACATATTTATTTTCACGGGACGTTTGATGATTTGAATTCTGAATAGGTAGCTAAAAACCAGTAAGAAACGAAAAATTTGAGTCCTCGTAAGGTAGGAAACTAGGAAGAAATAAAAACTTTGAAATGTTTTTCAAATTTTGTAGAACAGAGTTCAGAGATTTTAACAGTGCAAGGAAATTAACTGATCCACCAGGCATTCATCTAATCAAGGCTTCCATATTTTGATTGCAATCTTCGTCTCTGTTCAGCTGTTATGGCAATATTACTTAGTTGAACGACTGTTCTTTCAAAATAACATTGTGAAGGAGAAATTGACTTCTGGGAACACGTAAACAAAAATATTACAACTGGATGAATGATGCGTTCCTCCAAACACACTTTTATTTCATGGGAAACTCGCAGTTCCATCAGACACACATACTGAAGTAATCAAGAAGCAACCAGCTAAAAATGACACTTAACAATGGAATAACAATTCAACAAACGATGCATCAAAACTCATTTGTGTAAAATACAGTAACTAGAACACCTTACCCCTTCGGGATGAAGAGGTTGTTGCGAGAAGTTATTATCGAGGAGAATAATAAAAACTATAAATAGTACATTCACACTTCAACTTATCAACTCACACTTTCGTCTTCGTGTTCTATAAAAACTCTTGAAACATAAATGGTTATAAATGATTCGTACAGCAGGACGTCGGATCTGATCCATTAAAGAAACTCACGAGAGTTTAGTCGAAATAACAATTCCTTATTGTATGCAAAATTACAAATTGACGTCATACGCGGTATCGTTTTATCATCAGCACCCAAAAATATTTTGAAAGCTGCCTGTGTTGGTGAACGTCACGGAACAAACACAAAAACAGTCCAATGGCGATTTTTTCAGCAGCGTTCAAGCTAGATCTTTTACAGAAATTCGTTAAGCATTCTAACATGATACCAAACATTTGGATATGATACTTATTTTCTATAAGATATCTTATTGTACTGTGAACTGATATATGTTATACTACAATTATACAATTTTGACCATAGTGTCAATTTTCATGGTGTCTCACAATAGCATTTAATTAAATGAGTGCGCTCGAATATTCAACATAAAATTGAAGATCAGGGAATGAAACTTGGTAATCGCCAAGTGTGTATGTTCACTGCTGTTCAGGTATGAGAGTGATGTAAAAGCAGGGGATGAGCTACATAAGTGAGAGAGTGTATCCCTAACTCTTTAAGATAGAATTTTGAAACGCAACATAAGAACGGATTTTTATAATTCAAGCATTCACAAATCCTTCGTCTGATTGAGTTTTAAAATTTTATTTTCATTATGAAGCCTCGACGTTCGTTCCCTTTTCATTATGTTCCTCATTCTTCAAAAGTTCATTTATTAGAACACTCAGAAATGCGGCACTTCAGGAGACCAGCCGCTGGTGGATCGAAATACATTGGCTCTTAATGACAAAAATTGTGTGATTGTGTAGAGCCAATTAATCAACTAAGTGCATCACTTTTCATGCTTCATGTCTGCAGACTTTTGTGTTCTGCGCAATGTACGCGTCATTCGTTTTCAGGAAATGTACTTTTTAAAATATATTCCTTTCATTAACGAAGGCAGGTCAATTCTGATCGAGTAGAAATCACTTCGTTTGTATTCTTTAATACTGACTGATCTTTCATACGAACTGCACAGAGTTACTTAATTAATAGTATTTTCCGCAATTCTGACTAATCATCTGGGGCAAAATCAGATTAGATAAGTTAGTTTGAGGCTCCTTTACCGTTCATTGAGACACAATAGATCTGTTCACAAATAGAGCAGTTTGCTTCTTTTTTATTTTACGACAATTAACATATTGCCTTGTTACGACACCTGGGTAATTCTGTGATACCTTAGCAATTCTACGATACTTGAGCAATTCTACAATATCTCGTAAATTATGTTTGTGCACGGCAATTTAATAATTACTAAGCAATTCTACAGCACCTTTGTTATTTTAAAATGCCTTAGTAATTCTACGGTACCTGAGTAACTCTATAATACCTGGGCAATTCTGCGATACCCAATCAATTCTATGAATTAACAATTTTACCAGAAGATACCAAAAATAAATTTGCCATGCCTTAGCAATTCTGTGATACCTAAGTAATTTTGGTATACTAAAGTAATTCAACGACACATGCTCTATTCTAGGCTACTTAAATAATTCTGATACAGGATACCGAAGTAATACGATGCCTGAGTGACAAGCAATTTTCTGACTGAAAATGAATAGTTTTGGTCCTTTTTCGTTTGTAACACTTGAGAATAATGACTTTCAAGAGGGCTGTTACTATTGTGGGAGGCCCACTCCTAGTTAACACTAACATGGTTTGCGGTCTATACTAGTAAGCAACTTTAAAAATCCCGGCAGAAACATTCGCTGCTTATACCTTATTGTTAATCAGGGATATTCTTTTAATTGCTCACATTGTCGGGCTTGGAGCTCTTGAAGCTGTTATTGATGACATTATCAGTCTAAAACCCTCCTCACAACCTATGATTGTATTGGAAACCTGAGTATAATGTTAAATTTTTTACCTGCTTACATTTGAAAAATTGAAATTAAAAATTCAGGAAACATAGAAATGAAAAACGAAAGTAATAGAATGTAGTGACAAAATGCCTGTTTAAAGTTCCTATTTCCCCATAAGCAGTTAAATCTGGTGACAAAGAACTTGTTTGAAGTCTTTATTTCTCCGAAAGTAATCTAATTTTGTCACAAAATGTCGGTTTTAATTCCCTATATCTCCACAAATAATTGAATAGGATGACAAAGTACTTACTTGAAGCCTCTATTTCTCTGTTAGTAATTGAATTTTTGTACAAAATACCTGTTTTAAGCCCTTATTCTCCGTAAGTAATTGAATATTGCGACAAAATACCTATTTAAAGCCCTTATTCTCCGTAGGTAATTGAATATTGCGACAAAATACCTGTTTAAAGTCCTTATTCTCCGTAGGTAATTGAACATTGCGACAAATTGCCTGTTTTAAGTCCCTATATCTCCGCAAATAGTTGAATATAGTGACAAAGTATCTGTTAGAAGTCATCTCCCCATCACCTCCATCTTTGAGCGAACACAAGTGTTAGAGACGCTGATGGATGCTAGGAAGGCGAGCCAAGGCCTTCGTTCATTCCCTCACTTCATTGACCGCGGTGCCTCAGCACAAAGTGAATGTGAGTTGTGGTCTGCACTTTGCCATCACAGTACTCGCACACATGAGCTTTTATTACCGAAGCTGCTACATCGGAGTACCGTCAGTCCATTTAGAGATCATCGTTTGGTTTTATATTTACAGTATATACATAGAAAGATATTCTCGTTTTGTGTTCTATTCCTGTGGCATAAGATTATTGCTTTGTTTTCTATTCCTATAGAACAAGATAATAGTTTTGTTTTCTATTCCTATAGAATAAGATTATCGTTTTGTTTTCTATTCCTATAGAAATAAGATTATCGTTTTGTTTTCTAGTTTTCTATTCTTTTAGAATATGATCATCGTTTTGTATTCTATGCGGATAGAATTTTGTCAATTCTGTGATCTCCAATCCACTGCATAATTGTAAAAAAACATTACGTTTTCATCTTATGTCAAACTACAGCCATGAGTCGTAAGTAGAAGGATCAAGTACTTACACTTACCTATGTTTAGTGCTGTGGCATGTACATGTATTTGATTTTCAGAAAGTTTCTGGTATGTTTTTGAAATGATTTTGTTTTTTGGTAAGGTTTTTTGCAACGAATAATAAATTTTTTGAGAACAAATTCATTTGCTAATGACGCATGACTTTTTGACTCTGCAGAAAAGAGTTTAATCTGATACAAAGGCTAAAAAGAAACGATTTCTTCGCATTTCACTCGCTAATTTTTTGGCCGCATTTTCAATTGTCCAATGAGTACACTTACTACTATCAGTCAATATCATAAATGTAAATTAAGGAAACATCTAAAACGAAGTTTATAATTACTCTCATATTTATTTTGCCAAAAGAATCGAACAAAATTGCATCGAATTACAAATTGAGGTACAAAAAATAAACATACTAGGAGAAATTTTGACACACTTGCGTGTGTCAAGCGGATGTTCTGTGAAATCTCGGTAAATTTAGGTGCATCATTGATGACCACATAGTCAGGAAAGTTAAATCGATCCCCTGATGCTAAAGTGATGCAAAGCGTCCTGATCGATTATAGTTGTTTCACTTTGAAGCCATTTATCCAGATCTGTTAGTTAGTAGTTCAGAACTCTACACGTACGTCATCCAAACCAATTCTCGATTTTCGCAGATAGTAATATCGACTGATCCACTCAATATAAAATCAAGCACTACAGAATCTAGCCTTCCCCTGGTACAAAATGACGATGAGTGTAATTGAAACATTGATAACAGAATTAACCGTGTTCCGTAGAGTACGTTCGCTGCACACAACATGCAAACGACGGAGATAAGACTGACGTCTTGCTTTGATGTCATGCCTAAAAACGTTTATTGTCTGAAAACCGCGAGTGCGATAAAGTTATAGAATAAGTAGGTTAACTTGCGTAGTGTTTTATTTAAGTTGTGTCTAGTTTTCAGGGCCTCATTTTAAAATCGTGTCTTCACTAATCAAAAGTTTTTAGAGTCATTCAGGCATTCTGTAAATACCGTGCATAACACAATGAAACGATGATACTTTTACTGGAGTAATTTGTGAATTTTCTGCTTTAATTTCACAAATACTTATCACAATTCTGATTTTTCATTCAGATATTGTATAAATATCATGAAATATCATCCTCAAGAAGCGATGATGCTCCTACTGAAGTAATATTTGAACTTCTTTCCTCTTGTTGTGTATCTATGTATCAAAATTCTGATTTCTAGTTGTATGTTTGAACTACTCCCCGTGAAGTGATTTATGAACTACTCCCCTTTAATTGCAAAAGTACGCATCAAAATTAGAATTTTTAGTCTAACGTTCGAGCTACTCCCCTTTAATTGCACAAGTATATTACAAATTCGGATTTTTATTTTGACCTCTTTTCAAGGAGGTATAAAAACTATACGTCATCGGCCCCTAGCAAACGCAGATGGAAGTGCAGACATGTGACAGGTCTTCTGAAGATCGATTCATCGTTTGTCTTTCTTTCTTTCCATTGCTACAACTGTAATCTCGATGACCTACAGTACTGCCAGTTCGTCAAGCTGAAGATTAAATAAAAGAATTTCGTATGGGACGCCTAAATAGACACACAAAGGTCAACGTGACATTCTCTGGAGAACACATCGCAAACAACTCGTCTTTTGTGGTAGTAAAAGTTTTGGAAAAATAATTTGGCTTAGCTCAGTGGAATGATCATACAACATTTGATATCTTTTAAGAACATTACTCCCATGAAGTGGTAAATAGATGAATAATAAAAAATTGTCAAAAATCTAAGATTTACCATTACTATTCCATAACAAGCGGTTGTTAAGTACAAAAAGAGTGCACTGAACTGACGTTCTTTTAAATTTGGCAGACAATCCACGCATTTAAGCTACTTTTATTGAAATAGCGCACTCTACATAGGTAAATGTATGTAGCGCACTCTACGTATATGTAAATAGCGCCAAAATTAAGCTTCTAAATTGTGGGCGAGGTAGTAGCGCTAATATTCAAAAAGAATGTAATATCTAAATAAAACTAGCTCATCACTATGGAAAAGAGTGTGTTTAGATTCAAAATGCTTGCACTT
Source organism: Platorchestia sp. MABIK (assembly GCA_014220935.1). Taxonomy (NCBI): domain Eukaryota; kingdom Metazoa; phylum Arthropoda; class Malacostraca; order Amphipoda; family Talitridae; genus Platorchestia; species Platorchestia sp. MABIK. The sequence continues at coordinate 101,349 of JACJUY010001641.1, read as the reverse complement.
TGAACACACTTATTTAAACACGTTAAATGCTTACATTCGTTCAATGCATTCGCAGTAAACGAATTTTTGATTCAGTTTTGAAATCGGACGTTTTATGTATGTCACTTCGACCGTGTTACAGCAGCATTGCCATAGCCGTGAGACCCTTGAGAAAATTGTCCTTCCCAATGACTCAGTGAGCATTTCATTCCATTTCAGTATTATACAAAATGCTTATGATATCAAACAACAACCATCGAATATATCTCCTACAAACCAAAGAGTGCAGAGTAAAATACTTGAGAAATCCATCACTAAACACACATAATGTGGTTTGAAAAACATCTTACACTATGACGTTACTTTACAGTTGCTCTTAACACAAATCAAATTTAACTTTGATGTGAATTCAACTTACTGATGCTTGAATATTCTTTGATGTTTTTGCACTCTTAAATAACATTAAACTGATGATATTTCATTTGAATCGTACAGAGGAAGTTATGTAAAGGTCCTTGAGCTATGTAATGTCTACACCTCACAGCTTTCTGCCGATGGTATCGTATTGAAACTGTGCCCAGTTAGCGGAAGAATTCTAACCGATTGTTTTGGCTCACATTTTGCAGACAGATAGTAACAGTTTATTCTGCCGCAGCAAACTGCGACAACAGAGGCTGAGTTTACCGTGCTATGACCTTTCCCAATAACTGAAGAGACGTACCTACCTTGTGTGAGAAGATTCAATAACTAATTGTTCAGCGGCAGCACATAAGAAAAAAAGAGAGTAAGTTTACCTTGCGATGACCGACCTTTCCCAATAACTAAAGAGAAGATCCAAACGTATGCCCAATTATGCCAAGAAAAAATAGACAGGCTTGTAACCTGACAATGCCTAGCGACAGAGGGTAAATTTACCGTGCCATGACCTGTCCCAACAACTAAAGAGACGTATATTATGTGAGTAGATCCTTCAGCCACGTGCACAATTATGCCAAGGGAAAATAGACGGGCTTGTAACCTAATAATGCCTAGCGACAGACCAAATGAACACGTAACCCAGTCTCAAGTAGTGGGAGTGTAGAGCGTCTCGGCTAACAGGCAGCCCGGGCAGCTGCAGCAAGGTCGCTGTTTCGAGCGTTGCCAAGCTGAGAGTTGGTAGACGATCGTCTTTTTCTGGCTTTGCTGTTTATAACTTTTCTGAGCCTTCCGTGAGGGAACACCATCTGAGTTTGTAAGCTGGTGTCCCGTCTTTTTCCAACAAACTTCATTTATAGGGTTGATTTTTCAGCTAATTCACTCTTGAACTGTCTTTTGTAGGCATAATATGTAGATGGATTTTTTTAGTAACGAAAGATTTGTTGTTCGTAGCAGTTACGTTAAAATGATCGAGCTTTTTTAACAAACTTTATCTAAAAGATTTTTCAGATTTTTCGCACTTGAATTTTCTTGGCATCTATATTGAGAGAATCTTTTTAGTGACAAGAGATTTGTTGTTCTTAGCTGTTACGTTAAAATGATTGAGTATTTCCAACAAACTGTATTCAAAAGTTTTTCAGTTAATTCACTCTTGAGCTTTCTTTTGTAGTTGTATTAGATGGATCTTTTTAATGAAGAGAGATTTGTTGTTCTTAACTGTTACGTTAAAATGATCGAGCTTTTCTAACAAATTTTACATAAAGAATTTTTCAGTTAATTCACTCAGGAAATTTCTTTTGCAGCTATTTTAGATGGATATTTCATAACTCAAAATTGTGGAAAATTGACTTAAATTCGACATTTCGTTCTCTCGGTGACGGTGGATTCATTGTTGTTACGTTAAAAGAATTTCGTTTTTTAACTGTTACGTTTTTAACCGTTACGTTGAAATGGTCGAGCTTCGGAAGTTTAGCGCATGTTTTTTTTTGTTAAAACACGACTTATCTTCGAATATTTTGGAATTAGCGTCAGAGAAACAAGGGAATAATTTTATTTAAGCTCGTAACGAAATAATATGCGGACCACTTGAATAAAATTGAGGATTGAAGGATTAATCTAACAAATTTGATTAGATTATTAGTTAGTTTAAACCTCCCTATCCGCAACAAATGCGATCCAAAGAGAGGAAGATAGAAGGCACCATTTAGTATGGAGTTAAGGGAACGCGGAATCTATGCAGATAGGGCATAGAAACAGTAAGTTGAGAAAGAAGTTCATGAAAGAAGATCAAAGTTGAAGAAGAAAGTAGTAGGTGCTGAAAAACAGGACAGCAGTGAACCGAACGAAAGTTAATCCCTAACATAACAAAAACATTTTATTTCAACAAAAAGAAGGCCTACCTAACTTTGAGCTCGAACCCTCACATTTTCCTCCTGGGAGCGCTAATTCCCATAGATACAATGGTTGTATCCCCCTGAGGGGATTAATATTAATATAACAAATTCACTCAGTTTTTTACCATATGAAATATCTTTGAAGGACGAAAAAAATTACGCATCATCTTTACAGATATCGAATTTTGTAGCGAGTGTTTTAATAAAGATGATATGTAATTTACTTTGACTTTTAACGCGTGATGAACTGGAAAAATTTCGTAAGGTCGAGAAATTGGCAAAGAACTTTTTTGGAAGGATTAACGATGCATTTTCATTCAGTTTCTTAAGACAAATAATAAAGATTTTTCTTCACAAATATTTTTACAGGCTTTTTTCGTAGTTTATTCAAAATGTTTGACGAGAATAACTGACATTTGTCTCATAATACACAACTGACGCAAGAATAAATGCCAAGATTTGAGTAAATTCTCTCTGTGAGTAGAGTTTTTTTTCGTCCTTGAGGCTTCGGGCACCTGAACTATTTGTGAACTTGTGGTTTTGGTGAGTTTATCAACACATTTTTCTTCTGCGAAATTGTATAAAAATTCTGCTTAGTTTATTAAACAGAAAACGAAGAGCTTCCTTGGTCAATTGCATTATTTGGCGACTGACGGCAAATCCGAGCAAAGCTGAGAACATAACCATGAAATGAACTGCCAGCTGAACAGAAGGGAGCAAAAAAGGAGAAGATGAAGACGGATGAGTAAGGTTAAATAAAAGAACGATAAATTTACCGAAAAGACGAAGCAAAAACAATTACTGTGTCAAATGTTAATGATGCAAAAAAACACTAGTCACTATACGACCAAGAAATAAGAATGAAAATAAAACTTTAAATTTTCAATGAAGTTGATTCATGGTATGAAGACACAACATTAATTTCTGAAGAATTTTATTAATTTCGTGTCCTTAGTATCGCCAATCACTCATATTGTAACAACCTCCGTATAACAATCAGGGTTAATAATCCCGCAGTGGATACGTCAAAAAAGAGGGCAAAAATTATAATCCAGCAGCTTGATACGTCAGAAAAGATAGCACAAATTATAATCCAGCTGTTTGATTCGTCAGAAAAGATAGCAAAATTTTATGTGAGTCAAAGAAAAATATCAATTAGAGGAAACACAGATAAAGAGCATGGCATCATCAAGAAATGGGAAGTCTAGCAAGCCCACGCTCACAAACGTGACTCCGCCATCACAGCTACAAGCACACAGAGAGACATGTGAACCACTCAACACAGGAGTTGCGTCCGAATGCAAAATGACAAGTTTTGCGACCGTCTTCACCACGTGATAGCTACAGTGAATTCGAATCTCGTTCCCAATTCATGATTGATGCGGGAAATTTGTTTGCCTACTTAATTCAAGCCTCTGCTTAGATGAAACTAATGCGGACTGCATAGTCAAATCTACACTGTAATAAAATCCGCGTCCGTCCGTCAGTCCGTGCGTCACACACACCCACCGAAAGTGTGTAATGAACGTATCTGTGATACAAGCCTTATCAAATCCACAATTTCCAGTGTATTAATCCATCAGATTCGGAGTCGGAATGAATATCCCGTGTATTGTTAGGAAATAGGAAAGTGTTTCATGTGATTTGCCGAACATTATTATACATTTTTGGCGGGCCGTGAACATTCGTGGTTATATTTTTCGATAAATCCCGCAAATCGTTTAATTACGTACGCAACTACATAAGACTGCATTAGTCCCTGATTCCTGGAACAGTTGAAAGTACTCGATGCGGGAATCGGTGATACAGGCATCACCACGTTTCTAATTTACCGTATTAAACTTCTCATGTGAACGTGAACAAACATGCAAAACTGATCTATTTTGTTCATCCGTTGATTCAAATATTTAACATTTATTGCATTTGAAGGTAATAAAAGATTTTCTCGTCAAATTATTTCTTTATTTTAGGACTAAATATTTTAGTTTCACAGAGCAAAAAAAAATGCATAAAAGTATTTGGACACAAGACGGCTTTAATAATAATTTATTAAGTAGAAACCTTTTTAAATTAATTGAAATATTTAAATTTAAATGGAACGAAAGCTTCTTTATGCTTCAGTTATAAAATTAAATCTCTATTGACCGCAATAATCATGAAATTTAAATCTTCAAAATGTTAATCATAAAATTTAAATTTTTATGATCCGGAAACCTCTTTTTCGCATCAGGTATAAAATTAGAATCTTTATTAAGCGGAACCTTTCATTCTTATAATTTGTAATATTTAAAATTCAAATATTCAATGAAAAAAATTTAAAATTACAATAAAAGTTTATAAAATTAAAATCTTCAAAAAAAAAAATATCATCTTCTTTGCATCAATTATAAAATTCCAATCTTCATTAAACAGGATCCCGGAAACATCTTATTGGTATCAATTATAAAAAAATCCTATATTAAACAAAAACCTCGGCATCTACGATCTGTGAGATGCCTCCAAGTGCAAAGCAGTAGACTGACGCGATATTCTTCAGACATCCCGCCTCGGCACCTCAAAGAGCCGTTGATATCGATAGCGCAGAGCGGACTTGATAGCGCAGTTCGTTGCTGGAAGTGAGTCACCGGCTCTAGCACTGGCGCTCTCGGCTCTGCTCTCGGCTCTAAAGAAATGATGTCGCTCTCGGCTCTAAAGAAATTACGTAAAGAAATGTAAAATACAAAGATGTTAATGATGTTAAGAAATGTAAAGATATTCTTCAGACATTCCGCCTCGGCATCTCAAAGAGCCGTTGATATCGATAGCCCAGAGCGGACTTGATAGCGCAGTTCGTTGCTGGAAGTGAGTCACCGGCTCTAGCAATGACGCTCTCGGCTCTAAAGAAATTACGTAAAGAAATGTAAAATACAAAGATGTAAATGATGTTAAGAAATGTAAAGATATTCTTCAGACATTCCGCCTCGGCACCTCAAAGAGCCGTTACTATCGATAGCCCAGACCGGACTTGATAGCGCAGTTCGTTGCTGGAAGTGAGTCACCGGCTCTAGCACTGGCGCTCTCGGCTGTAAAGAAATGCGGGGCCACAGTGCAAATATTGGCCACTTGAGCAGCGCCAGACTCCAGCTTACGACTGGCAAACACAGCTTGTTAGAATTGGAAACATTAAGGCCGTGGTGCGTCATGATAGGGAATATTAAGGACACGGAAATTTTTGTCATGAAATTAAATATCAAAGTCATGGAAATATTTGTCATTAAAAAAATACTTTGGGCACAGAATTAAATGGCATGATAGAAAGTATTGAGGACACCGAAATATGTGTATTAAAGAAAATATTAAGGAAGCAAAAGTAAACGTCATGATGGGAATTATTAAGGACACGAAAATAAACGTCATGATAGGAAATTTTATAGACATGGAAATATACGTCATGATAGGAAATATTAAGGACATGGAAATATACGTCATGATAGGAAATATTAAGGACATGGAAATATACGTCATGATAGGAAATATTAAGGACATGGAAATATACGTCATGATAGGAAATATTAAGTACATGGAAATATACGTCATGATAGGAAATATTAAGTACATGGAAATATACGTCATGATAGGAAATATTAAGGACACCAAGAATCGTAAACTATTAACGACAGTAGTTGACCCGGTAACGACAGCTGACCCGGAAATGACAGCTGACCCGGTAATGCCAGCTGACCCGGTAACAACAGTTACCTAACGACAGCTGACTCGGTAACGACAGCTGACCCGGTAACGACAGCTGACTCGGTAACGACAGCTGACCCGGTAACGACAGCTGACTCGGTAACGACAGCT
>JACJUY010001641.1:47770-95134 GCA_014220935.1 Platorchestia sp. MABIK | reverse complement strand
GTAACGACAGCTGAGCCGGTAACGACAGCTGACCCAGTAATGACAGCTGACCCAGTAACGACAGCTGAGCCGGTAACGACAGCTGACCCGGTAACGACAGCTGACCCGGTAACGACAGTTACCTAACGACAGTCAACCGTTACTAGGATACCACTTGCGGCTCATAATGCCCTCCAGTTTCATGTGAACAATTCCAGACGTGCGCAACACACACGAAGTAACAAGGCTGTTTATATTGCTGAATCTCGCCAAGGAAGACCCACTTTCGCCACGTGCGTCAGGTGAGCTGCCGAAGAATCACGTGTGCCACGGAAGACCCACGTGCGCCACGGCACCACAGCACGTGCGTCGATTCCGAGAACACGCGACTCTCGCTATCAGACGGAGATGTTATTCCGCGACAACGTAGTGTAAAAACACTGGATTTTTACACTATATATATATACTAGAGACGTGATTCCGTGAAAACGTATCGCAAAAATCTAGAGTTTTTACACCATATATTTCACTACTTATTTTTCGTTCATGTATGTTTGTTATTGAATCGTGCATGTTTTCCGGTGGAAATCCAATTCTAAGTATTTATACGCATGAAGGTAGAATTTACAGAAACAAAAGCCGATCTCAACATGTGCTATCAAAGTCAGTTGTTACGTATTCCACACTCTGTATCTTAGCAAATTCATAGTAAATTGAAAAACTTAATGTAAATTTCCACAATTTAAAAGGGAAGAAATAAAAATTCATAGTAAATTAAAAAACTTAACGTAAATTTCCACGATTTAAAAGGGAAGAAATAAACTTAGTTCGTTATGAACTAGCGCGAGCAGCTACGCAAAAAATGACATTTAAAGTCAATACTGAAAGTATTCTTCCCACGGTAATAAAAGTATTATTTAAGTAATGGAGTCATCAAACCCAAGATTTCAATAATTTTATAACAAAACATTTTAGTATCAAGTTGATTAAAGATAGCTTACAACGGACAACTGGAAGCGAATTGTTTCTCAGGGCAAACATTGCTTTTTAATACCATGAAATCACCAAACGTAAACACTGATTGACAATTTCTTCACTGAATTCTTTGCAAGGCACAAAGTACGAGAGTATGTGGGTGGGCTAAAGCACCAAGCACCTTATAACACCCACCGTATAACACCCAACACCTGACACCCACCACCCACCATCCACCGTTTAACAACCACCTAACACCCACCACCTAACACCCACCATCTAACACCCGACACCTAACACCCACCATCTAAAACCCACCACCCAACACCCGTGCAGCACCACGATATGGTGACGTGGCTTTGGAAGAGGATTTGATAGAGATGTGGCCGAGCTGACGGGAGCTAGACTGTCTCGTGCGTAGATAAGGGGGCAGACAGGCGCGGCTGGCAGACAGACATGGCTGGTAGACAGACACGGCTGGTAGATCGACATGACTGGTAGACAGACACGGCTGGTAGATTGACATGACTGGCAGACAGACACGGCTGGTAGATAGACATGACTGGTAGACAGACACGGCTGGTAGATTGACATGACTGGTAGACAGACACGGATTGTAGATAGACAAGAAAAGAAGAAAAGGCTGACAAACAGGCGCGGCTGGTAGACAAACACGGCTGGCTGGTAGATAAGGCTGGTAGACAGACACGGCTGGTAGATATGCATAGTCGGTAGACAGAAACACAGGAAGAACTTACTCGTTGAAAATGGATTAACGAAGGAGAAAATATGGTTTCTCGTGAGGGTGCTCTCCATCGGATAATGTAACGAGGTAGATTCGAGTAAAATAAAACAATATAAAGTATTCATTGGAACAATGTTGTGTTTGATAACACTGCTCCTCACACACTGGCGTTATTTTCAACAAGTCACAATTTTGACTTATAAGCTTGAAAGAGTCACAAACAAGACACAACATTGACTTGTAGGCTTGAAAGAGTCACAAACAAAAACCACATACCCCGCAAGATTGCACCTTAACATATTATTCAATTAGTTCTACATTGGCTTCGTATATCTTTAAGACAAATAACACACAGGGCTGTTTCCTGCTCTGTTCGAATTCACGTTATTTTCTATGTTTCCATATAATAGAAGTAACACGATTGCTCCCGTCTGCACTGTTATTTTCTTTCATACATTTCCATATAACCAAAATAACACGATTGTTTCTGCATGCACTCTAATTTTCTTTCACATCGTTGACATTAAATTCGCACTATCACGTTCAACAAAGAAGCGTTGCTCAATTACGTGCTATGAGAGCCTACACAGCCTCACGCAATTTAGCTCCCATTGAACCAAAACTTCTCTCAAGGATTTCGTGAGGCGCGCATTTCAGAGAAACGTTCAATGAGCTGCGCAGCACACATTTAATTGAAAGAGATAGCGTTCGTTTATCTTCTAGCTCGTATGCTCGTACAAGGTCGAATGTTTATGGATAGCCGAGAGCGGTTCTAAACATGCATCTGGTTTATGGATAGCCGAGAGCGGTTCTGAACATGCATCTGGTTTATGGATAGCCGAGAGCGGTTCAGAACATGCATGCTGTTTCAAAGCAAACTTGTCGTACGAGGAATAGAGTAAAATCGAATTTGGCAAGAGGAACGAATTTATTTTCGAGTAGCTACTCAATTTCTCCGACGCTAGACACTAATCTTAGACAAATAGGAGAGAAACAATACCAATTTCAATTTCTCTTTGCGCGAGACGATGATGAAACCGTAACAGTTTGCAAAACGCCTAGAAACTTTCAGTTTTGACCTCATTGGTGTACCACTGAAACATAAAACATCATTGATGTCATCATGCAAAAACGTGCAGCGTTGCACATCTGTTCTACGCATCCATTAAGCTTTCAGCGAGAGAACGTTGCATTCCGCTCACGCAAATGCTTTGTCTTGCGTGGGATGTTCATCACTTACTGAGGTCAAAGCTTTCGCTTGATTGCTTTAATTATAAAAATTTTCTCGTCGTAGATTGCGTTCATTCCGCGAGAGCAAAATAATACGTAGGAGGTTTGTTCAGAACGTACGAACGATTTGTGTTTAATCCAAACTGAGTGTATTTTTAACATCGGAGATTTTTGCAGCCTTTCAAGAGTGTATACATTTTAAATTGAGTGGTATACTTCACCGAATAAAACTGCGTGAGATACGCGCCATCTATGATAAATTACGCAAGGGCAGAGAGATGTACATAGTTTTCACGTAAAGATCCCAGGTTCAATTCCTTGCGACTGCGCGGTATGTTTTTCGGAGCAAGCAACCCCTCAGGCGATGAAGGAAACACAGGCGGGCGAGGAACTGTGGATACAGACCATTATACTCTATAAGCTTGTATACCACTCTATCATTCTAATTTAAGAGGTGAACATCTGTCTTAATTAAAAAAATACAATTCTGGTATGAGGCTATCGATATAAACCTGCGCATGTTCGGCTTTTTTGTACTACCATTGGCTTATTTCATGTATCGAAAACCATTCTCAAATGCCTTCGTATCTGTGACTCTATGAATTTAGCCTCAATCCCAGATGATTTCTGCATAAAAAATTTAGGGAAACAAGAAATAATTCTCTAAAGAGACCCAGATGAGCGAGTTTCTGCGTTGAACTAGAGTTCCTTCTGTCAGTGTTGCCTTGTTTGGCTTGCGAGAGAAGCTCCAAATATTGCGCCTGTATTTTCTTATCTATTTATGGTCATGACTGGCGCTTGCATCACGAACTCTTTTGTGCTTGAAACGGAATAAAAACTGGTTTTTATAACAAAAATCTAGTGTCTCGATCGGATAAAATTACCAGCGGATTTCAAGAACACCTCCACCTGAAATGTGAGACACGTAATGCATTCCGACATTAATACCAATGCAAACTTTTAATTGCTCTTACACTTTTCCATTTCTTACTTACCTACTTTTGTTCTTACACTGTTCTTACGCTTCTTACTTCTTACACTAACATCGAGTTTCATCAAGACTTGTTATTATTACCATAATATATTTGTCACCATTATTATAACATTTATTCATTGTGTGAAAGAAACTACTTGATTACTCACGAAAGTTAATTTTTTATCCCCCGTATGTACTTTCGAATGATTTCCAATTCATACTTCACGTGTTATTTGATTTACAAAAAAGAAGGTTTTCCTGAAACATGCCCGCTATTCGGCCTTTCTAGTCCGTGTCCCAGACAAATGCCCATTAACAGCACGCAGCCGCGGTGGTCTTTGTTCTAAGACAGCATTCTCTTGCGCTCGGTGACTGCAGTTGATTTTAAGGACAAGAGACAGAGGCCCTACGACTGATGTAGGTTAGTGGGAGTAAGGTCAGGCGGGTCTGGTGGCACCAAATGGGATCACGGTAAAGGATAAAATACAAGAATAAAATGATAACAGAAACGATTCATAGAAATTGGTAACAGAAACGATAAATAGAAATGGGTAACAGAAACAAAAGTTATTATTATTATATTATTTTTTCACCACTGAAAAACGCTAATTACCAATGAGTAACAGAAACGATAAATAGAATGAAAACTGAAATGATAGGTAGAATGATAACTAAAATGATAAATATCATGATAACAGAAATGATGAATAAAATATCTGAAAGGACCCAAGTTATCATTCTCGGGTTGTTCCTGAGTCCCGTGCCCTCAGGCACCAGTCACGCACAGGAACCAACGGGACATAAACCGGAGTTGTGGCGCCGTGACGTCACCGTCATGAGAACGCGGCATTTTGTGAGCAGCTCCGTAAGCTTCATGGTGCGATGTTGACATTTTATGAGTTTTTTGTTTAGATCTAAAAATTTGGATTGAAATTTTGATTTTTTATATGAAATACACTGTAAATGGGAACTTTAGCAAGCAAATAAAAATTAACAATTTCTGATATTGAGTTGAAGTTGTTTCTTTCGGTTGTTACATTTATATTTCTTAGCTCAAAATTAAGAGCAAACAATTTATCTTTATGAAGTTAAACTTGAGTCATTAGAGAGCCATAATTTTGTGTAATTGCTTAAAATCAAAGTTTTGATTTTAAAGTTGTGTTACGATAAAATTATGACGTACTGCTAATTTTATGATAAACATATTTTACAATGATATTTTTTGTGAACTGGATACATTGATGGGCATTTATTCATTAATTTATATCATTTGCAGTGGAAGTTGATCTAAAAAAAATCTACATGACTCCGTTCATAGTAAGCTATGTGGTACACAGCGACATGTATTGTGGTAAACTTTATTTAACATTAAATATGTGAGACAATCACCTATAATCACCAATCACCTATATATAATCACCTTAGATCTAGTAATGAACTATATGGTCCTTCGTAACAGCAACTCGCTCTCACATGCATCAATCAAAATCTACATGTTTTACTACTTTTAAAATTAATGTTCCCTTAGATTTATCTTGCGAAGGTCAGTATTTGTGACCTTGGAAGCACCAGCATTGTACTGCACACACTGTACACATTGTACTGCACTCATTGTTCTCAGTGTGCTCCTTAACTGTGCGTGTTATGCTTCGTTCGCAGTGCTAAGCGTTGTTGTCCTTGTGCCCAAGGACAGTAAATAAAGAAGGAATTCATACTCTGTTATTCAGAGCCCGAGACGTGCGGGTGGGCCAGCTCCCGCGCCAGACTTGTGATTGTTTAACCGATTTGTGAATTTCATGTTGACGTTCTGAAAAATTCTACCGCGTTCCCGTCCACCTAACGCGATGGGGGGAGGAGACAGAAATTTGTCCGAGAATTTTGATTATAATTTTGATCAATTTTGATGAATTTGTCCACGAATTTTGATCGTTATTTTGATCAACATTGATGAATTTGTCCATGAATATTGATTATTGTTTAGATAAATATTGATGAATTTGTCCTCAAATTTAGTCTATTATTTTGATCATTTCACGACCAAAGTCGCGGAGTGAGAACGTGCTACGATTTCGTTGTAGATTAACTTAGAAGTTAAAGGTCATTCCACCCATAATAACCCTAGGGAAGAATCAGCAAAGCTTGGGCTGCCCAATGTAAAGCAACGTTGCTATATTCAATGATATTCTTGTGCATTACAGAGCTGTATGCAAATAACAAGCAGGTATACGCCTCAGCATGCGTTCTGCTTGTGTAATTGTAATTATTTATAAAAGCAAACGCAACTTCAGGATTATAGGACGTAGGGACATTAACTTGGAAGGTTAATGATAATTATAATGACGTCAAGACCCAAAATTCTTCCGATAACTTTGAAGATAGAATGTTAATGATGTCATGTCTCAGGATTCTTCCGATAACTTTGAAGATCAAATGAACGCTTCCAATTACCGCAAGGTTTTCCTGTTCCTTATTTGATACGAAACACGTTGATAAACGAAATTCGTTGATAACCAGCACTCGTCATGTAGCAATCGGGAAGTTTTCGCTGAACCATCTCAGGAAAACGGCCACGTGGTTGTCTATGAAGTAGGCCACCGCTGATTCCTCAAAGCAAATCTTCTTTGGGTTTTCTTCCATTACGAATGTGAACGCTCGCAGAACTTCCCACGCTGACCAAAATAAAGTGCCTTCCTGCATCACTTATTTCGATATAAGGGCAGTGACAATGACGCGCCGCAGGGCACCGTGCTGGCTACCTAGCACATGACAGCGCGGTCAAAAGTAGACATGGTCACCACCGCGGTCCTTCTGCAGCGGGTGAAGGTTCTTCGTTTACGACATGTAGGTCAGGCGAAATCAAACGCTCATGAGCAACGTATTGCGTGATTCCGAGTTGAAGTACATCGGGTGCGAATGTAACGAATAATTCTCCGTCATGAACGAACAATTCTCATTACGAACTGAAGAACACCGGGTGAGAATGGAACGAATACTTCTCCTTTTTGAACGAATAATTCTCATTATGAGTTGAAGAACATCGGGTGTGAACTCAGCGACTGGTACACCTTTTCGAACGCATAATTCTTATTGCTCCGATCAAGCACAGAATGAAGACCTTAATTTGCTACTGATATTCCTGGCAATCTGAGCCTTAGCAACAGCACGGCTTGTGAACAGTGCAAAACAAAGGGAGGAGGCATCGGCATTTACCAAGAATCTCCCGTACAAAGGGCGTCAATTTGCTCTATTGTACGTAGAAGTATACATTGAACAGTTCAAAACGTCCTAAAGAATTGTTAGTGAGAATCTGCGGAAACTAATTACAGAAGGTGGACCTTGGTATGCACAAGGACGGTTTTTCTAAGAATGACGAATTAAGTCCTCATTTTTCGAACGCCAGTTAACCCGCATCAAGGCCAGTCATATTTTGGTTTGTACTTCTCTATTTCTTTTTGTTTCGTATGAAACACATCCCTAAAGTTTTCTCAAGACCAGCAAGCACGATCACCATAAAAAATAAGGATCTTCACTTAAATTGGCGTTACGAATTGTTTAAGCCGTTACACTTCTTACAACTTAACGTATTTACAACTGCCGTGAATTCGACTGGCAGTACGCTACCCTCGGTTGTGTAAGCAGCAGTATTGAAAATAAAAGTGTTTGCTGTAACGATTCCTTTGAATTATGATTTTACAGCGCTGAAAATAGAATAAGGCCTAACAATGTTCATAATAAACGAGCAATATCTAGGTACATCAGTGAAATATTTCTTGAAAATTTGAGGTCAGATTGCAGAGTTAAAAATGCCGACGCCAGACTTAAAAATATGTAGGCACGCAATACAGGCGTCTGCCTGCGAGGTATTTGTTTAGTTGCTGTGTTGGAGATGTCAGGCGAGCCGAGCGACCTCAATTCTCGAGGTGCTCTTAAAGCGTGGCCATATTGGCATTTTTTCCGGCGACAATCCCCAAGAAAGTAAGTTTTACAATCAAAATTCCACCATAAAGAGCACCCGGCAGCTGTCAAATCGCCCGGCAGCTGTTCTGGCAACCCTGCCGGGTTGCCAGATGATGAACACGCTTTATGGTCGAATATTATTGGAGAAAAGAAGAAACTTGAGGGTTTTGGCGACAAAAAGGCCAGTCTGGCAACACTGTGAGCAGCAGTCACTTTCACTAAGCAGCTGCAGCTGTAACTCCTCACCTGACACCAATACAGCTTGTTCCGCTGCGTGACGTCACAGCTTCAGAGGTGATCTTTAGATTACGGAGATTACGATCTGAGTCGTGCGTTAAAGCACGACGTTGTTTGTTATCACGTTCTATAGTTGACGTTATGAAACTTTCTTTATTTCTTTCGTCAATGATTAATAATATTGCGTTAATGGATATTCCGTTCTTTCGTTAACGTTATTAACGTTTCGTTATTTCTTTCGTCAATAGTTATAACATTGCGTTGTTTGGTTATTGCGTTTTTGGCGTTAGTTAGTAATTGCGTTCTTTTGCGACGTTATTGGTGACTTTGTTGTTTGATTATTGCATTATTTTGCAACGTTATTGGGTATTGCGTTATTTGGTTATGGCGTTCTTCCGTCATTTAGAAGTCTCAGTAAGTCGTTTCATGTCCAACACGCGTAAATTGAGATGTTTCTTGTGTAATCCATGCAAATTATGGTGTAGGCTTACAACTCTTTTTTTAATAAACATGTATATCAGTATCACTATTAAACTTTTTAAGTCCATGTTTCCTTCCTGCTGCTGCCGCTCGTGAAAAAAATAAATGAATGAAATGGTTGTTCTCAAATAATTTTTTTGCGACTTGCAATGTTAAAAAGTGACGAGTAGTTTTTTTCTCACGCTTTAAATTTCTCGTTGGTGAAGAAATTGAGGGCTAGCATGGAATCTGATTTCTATTAAAATATTGTCACAATTCTTGATATTATTTACTCGAATCCTTATTTATTAGATACTCTATCATTGTTAAATTCATTATCAAAATTAAATGTAATACAATAGTAACTTTGTTAGGCTTAATTACTCCATAATTTCGTATTCTAATTTTGCCCTAACTTCAAAGGAATCTTTTTTTATGTCCTCAGCCAAACCCAGAGCTCTTTTACTAATTTTTCACATTCCTCGAACTCTTTCATTCCTTCTCTCTTCCATGGCTCCTTTCATTATATCCTCCACCTTCCTCTGCTTGGAATTACTACTTTTTTTTTTGTTTCACTGAGCCGACATCGATATAGAATATATCTAAGTTTTATTAAAAACAATCGTTTTCGATTCACTGCTGTCTTATTTTTTTCACCCCAGCTTCTTTCTTCAATTTTATCTTGGTTTGGAAGCTTCTTTCTCAACTTACTGCTTCTATGCGTAAGGGGGCTTATGTAGAAACATACTGCGTGTATAGATTCCCAGTTCCCTTAAGCCTATACTAAATGGTGCCTTCCTCTATTTGAAGTACTCTTATTATGGTTAGGAAGACTTGACACATTCACTACGTTTCCGAAGTTGTCATCGGATGGCTTGCTTGTAAGTAGCAGAATTGGGAATTTGATTTTACAGCTCGAATACATTTGTTACACTTCCTGTGAAGTATGCCAAATATAATAGCACCATAACATTTTACCTAGTATGATAATAGCTATTCTTAAAAGATCGCGAAACAGTTGAAATTTAATTCATTTAAACTGGTACATGAAAGGAATTTGCTTATTGGTACACTCATGGCCCAATACCCTGGGAACGTGGGTTAATCTAATCTAATCCATTGTGCCCACGATGTCTGTACTCCCTTCTCAAACACTCCGTTCCACCAGCCCACACCACATCCCACACCACACTACACCACCCCGCACCGCACCACAACATACCACACCGCATCGCACCACACTAAGCAACAATGCAGGTGTGTCCGGAAGCCTATTGTCATCTTACGCAAGGCAAGAACGCAAACGTAGAGTAAATGGTTCTGCGTCATACATGTGCGTCGACAAGACAAACGTCACCCGACCTCGGCTGTTGCTGTGTGTTGGCGGCACTCCGCGTTCCATCTGAAATTTTGTTGTTCAACCGATCAGGTCTCGGAATTTCTTGAGGTTGTTGAACACCGTGTGCATTGACTAATAGTTCATTGTTTTGTCACAGTGACATTGGTTATTAACATAATTGCAGGGATTGACGTCATGTGCAACAATTAGCGTCTATTGTGTCTATTAGGCGAGTAGTTGACACTTAAAATACGTACATTTAGTTTATTAGAAGGTGAAAAAAGCCGCATTGTGATTGACACAAATGCTGCGAATGAAAATTCGCACTGTGGTCTCAAGAATATTTTAAAAAATATCAGCAAACTAAGAAAATTTACTTGTATACTTGGTGAGATATTACATAGCTTACTTTTTCGTTCTGGCACTGGGAAAAAGAAAAAGGGATTTAAGATTGCAAAATTACTAAACTATTGAAGCTTTAAAATTCAAACTTTATTCTTTTGGTCAATATTTCTTCATATTTAATTCTGGGTGTTCTGTCCGCTGAGAGTTTAGCTGTAAACTTTGAAAAATTTTTCAGCAAATTATTCCATTTTCACATTTTTTGGTGACAATTTAATCATGGCTCACCAATTTAATGATGAATTGCCCGCGTACTTGCACTTATTTTTTATCATATTAAACAGCTTGATTTAAAAAAAAAATCGAATTCATTCTTAGTACTTATGAGAAAACTCCGAATGGGTTCTTTCTAATGAGTTCAACAATTGTTTCATTTATGCAGAAACGATTACGAAGATAACGGTCTGATGAGGTATTTCACAAAAGCGTCCTCTCAGTAAAAAGTATCCTCATTATTCAAATACTGAATCATTTTGGAACAAAGAGTAATGTTCGAACACTGAAACATTTTTTGAACATAGAACGAAGTTGAAACACTGAAACATTATCGAACATAGAAAAGTTTTCGAACAAAGAACAATATTCGAACATTAAAACATTTTCGAACAAAGGATGAAGTTCTTACATTAAAACATTTCTAAACAAATACCGATGTTCGAACATTTCGATCATTGAAATTCGTTAACATTCGAAGTCTAGATTTACAAAACTCCAGTGACACCAAAACGCCAAATCAGGCCACTCGCCCACCAAAGCTAATCCTTGTATCAGACCTGCGTCACTTGCGCCTTTGCAGAGATGCGATATGGCAATGAAGCAATAAGAGCAGGAACAAACGCTCCATGTTAGCTTAACATTGATAGCTAAAATTGCTTCTCGACCGCTTCAAGCCCCAACGCTGATTTGGGGGCGAATTTTAAACATTACTTTGCTGTGTAATTGACAGCGTGAAGTTTTCTGCCGACTTGGCTACGCTGAGGGCTCTTTTTGGAAAAAACTGAAACTTAAGCGTTTTCACTATAAATTGTAAAGATCTTTGGCGAATAAAACGGTATGTAGCATACCTACGTCAGCTGAAGAAACTACGTTCCCATCTATTCAGCTACGACGACGTAAATTGTTTGAAAATCTGAATCTGTTGTATAATTACCGCTGTAATTTTTGTTTATGTTCAATTGAATTCCCTTTATTTATGGTATTTATTAATTGTTTTAAAACTCTTTTAGAGACACACAACGCACACACGGCGCAAATACAACGGTCTGTTGTGATCGCTTCACGTAGGTGTGCGCATGCTCGCCTTCCTGGACGGTAATGTCTGCTAAAGAAGTGCCAATTCATCGCCAAGCAATTAGTTCTGAAGTGCGCAGTCAAGGGTTAGAGAAGAACTACTCTACGTTAGCTATCGTTTGGACAATTTACATGTCAGTTGTGGATTAGAAAAGCGCTACTGCATGCTAGCTATACCGGGTGTCCCAGAAAAAAACGATACCCAATTTTCAAGGGCTGTAATTCAGAAAGTAATTAGGCTTATAAAAAATTGGAGTGTCACATTTTGTTTTTTTAACATTTGTTCCATCTTTGTACAAAATTTCAAAAGAATTGATCCAACCGTTTTCTTTTAGCAGTATTTTTAGTGACCGATACTGAACACCTGTTTGTGCACTTATGTTAAAGTTCGAATGTTATCATGCTTTTAATATCATAAAATTCGAAGTTTAACAAAAGTGTACAAACAGGTGTTCAGTATCGGTCACTAAAAATACTGCTTAAAGAAAACGGTTGGGTCAATTATTCTGAAATTTCATATAGAGAAGGAACAAATGTTAAAAAACAAAATGTGACTTCCCAATTTTTTGTAAACTTAATTAATTTCTGAATTACAGCCTTCGAAAATTGGGGATCGTTTTTTTGGGACACACTGTACTCAACGCTGGCTATCGCTTGGAAAATTTACATGTCAGATGTATACTGGTAATCAATGTTTCTCCAAACACCTGACATGCTAGCTGTACTCTATGCTGGCTATCGTTTGAAATATTTGCATGGCATTCGTATACTGGGAAGTAATGTTTCACTACACACTTACATGGTCAACGCACTACGTTATAATGACGTCACACAACATGCGTAGTGTGTGCCATGCGTGGTCTCGCTGACGCACAAGGTAAGGATCACGGTCGCCTTGCATTTCATTGTCCTTGCTCCGGGGAGCTCTGGCTGTTACTTTGCATTTGCAAACTGTGGCGTCGAGTTGAAGCATAGTGATGATGCCATTTCAGTACAATGAGTGGCAAACTGAGGCAATTTCAGAACAATTAGGCATCGAGTTAAATCACTATGATGTTGCCATTTCAGTACAATGAGTGGCAAACTGAGGCAATTACAGAACAATAAGGCATCGAGTTGAAGCATTATGATGGGGCCATTTCAGTACAATGAGTGACAAACTGTGGCGCCGAGTTGAAACACAATGATGTAGAGATTTTAGTAACACAATAGTTCGTAAAAAATGGCATCGAGTTAAAGCATAATCATATTGCCTTTTCAATACAATAGGATGTAATAAAAGCATTTCAGCAAAGCGAAGTGTGTGGTCGGATTAGATGAGACTTGGAACAATTTTGACACATAGATAAATGTTTATAACAAATAAATTGGTGACCCAGAGTAACCATCGTAAATGAAGTTAAATTTTGTGTTGGTGTTTCTAAAGTTAATGTTAAAGATAATGGTGTTTCTTCTTAAAAATTCTAGATACTTTTTAGCCATGCCATCCATTTCTCAGCAATCAGAGAAATTATTTGAGGTGAAAAACATTACTATTATTATCTTTACCATTATGTTTGGAAATAAATATTTTCACTATACCTTCACAGTGGTATTAGGATCTAAGATTCCAGCAATTCATGCTAAGCAAGCAGCAAAACTATATGTTTCTGAGCATGACGCTTCAAATTCTAAATGGAACATTTTGAAAACAAGCTTTTACGACGATAATAAAGTATGAACGTGAAAATAAATTTATGATAATGTAGAGACACGATCGAGGTCATTATTCCCCAAGTTGCTACGCGCAAACGTTGCAGTTTCGCTTCGCAACGTAAAAATGCGTAGGAACTTGAAGCTGCTCACGGTATGGAGCGTCAAAGTCTTCCAGCTACCGTTGCGTTATCTGAATTACATATCTAATGTAATTACATTTCTAATGTAATGACGCTTTAAATTAAATTAAATTCACAACGTGCTTTTCAAGTTAATATTTCCACTTTATTCGAAAATTGTAAAATGTTCCAACAAATCTCTCCCAACCATGCGCTTCTGTCCTGACTCTGGCATGCAATGCTGGATCAGTCAATCGATCTGTGAACATTCATACACATTCTCCGTTGTATTCTTCGGTGGTACTATGGTCCCGAGCTAGCATGTTATGAGCGCAGCAGCAAGACAGCTAGGGCTGACGTTCTTCAAGTCTAACATGTTCCGATGTCAAAGCAGCGTCGTTTCTTCTCAAGTCTGACGTTGTTCTTCATGTCTGACGTTGTTCTTCATGTTTCATGTTCTTCTTCAGGTCTAACGTATTCTTCATGTCTGACGTTGTTCTTCAGGTCTAACGTTGTTCTTCATGTCTGACGTTGTTCTTCAGGTCTAACACGCTGTGAACCCAGCAGCGACACAGCTAAAAATGACGTTCTTCTTCAAGACTGGCCTGCCACAAAACGGTTCAAGTGACAATACAGCGCTGACGTTCTTCTTCAAGCAGTCGTTTAATTGACGACACGACCATCATGTCTCGCATTCACGTCTCTATCGTCAGTGGTATTAACCTATGGCGTTTGTTAATTCATCTTGTTTGCCACGGCTCAAGTGAGAAAGTATATCGCTATGAATTGCCGCGTTGAAGCCCTAAGGTACGTGTGAAAAATTTTATTCTTTCGTCAAAATTTGTTTCATTTTGACATACTTGAAGTTTTGAAAGACAGCTCGTGTAACTAATTTAATTGGAAAGGCTTATCTTTGCAGATAGGACAGAATCACAACAGTTTCAGTATTGACAGTTCGTGAGTTATGGAGGAAGGGGCGATCTTGAAATGTTAATGCTTCTGTCTAACTCTCAGATATACCCGTTCAGATATACCTGTAAGGCTGAACATTGGGCAGTCTATCCGAAGTCAGACACTTTCAACCCCCACAACAGATAATCAAATCTGGTCTTTCAAGTGAAAGCCCATTTTCACGGCAGACCTGTCAGGTAAATCTGTCAGGCAGACCAGTCAGGCAGACCAGTCAGGCAGACCTGTGAGGCAGACCTGTCTGGCAGACCTGAGGCAGACCTGTCAGGCAGACCTGTCAGACAGACTTGTCAGGTAGATCTGCCACGCAGACCTGTCAGGCAGACTTGTCAGGCAGACCTGTCAGGCAGACCTGTCAGGCAGACCTGTGAGGCAGACCTGTCAGGCAGACATGTCAGGCAGACCTGTCTGGCAGACCTGTCAGGCAAACCTGTGAGGCAGACCTGTGAGGCAGACCTGTCAGGCAGACCTGTCAGGCAGACCTGTCAGGCAGACCTGTTGGTGTGTCGTCAAACCTTTCACAAAAACACTGCCAGTTATCAACTGCACGATGTCAGCACTGCAGTTACGATTAAATAGCTTCTCTCATCTGACAAAACGAATGACAAGGCAAAGACTGCAAATTTTGAGTGACAAATATACTTGTGAGTGTGAATATGAAAAAACTTGTCAGTGACAATTGTACTTGTGATTGAGATTATGAAAAAACTTGTCAGTGACAATTGTACTTGTGAGTGAGAATATGAAAAAACTTGTGAGGGGCAAAGATACTTGTGAGAATATGAGAATATAGTAAGGGAGAAAACTTGGGTCAGGTGTTACTAAAACTTCAATCGCAAATGCCAAAACTTATGTTTTCTCCAAACCTGCAACACATCGTGGAGAATGAAACAAAATCTTGATTTGAACAATCAAAGTAATTTTATTTTTAAATAGAAAATCGTTCCGTTGCTTGCGCAACACACCCTTAAGGCTCTCTGGTTGGAAAAAACACACACTTACATTTCTCTAAACTTCAGCAGAAGCCCCGCAAGCTCCAGGAAAATTTATCCAAGCATAACACCCTGGATTTTGCTAGAGATGTTGAAAAGTTTGGTACAAAAAATGCTAAGTTGCGCTGTGTAAGTTAATTTCATTTCACAATTTGTAATGATTGCTTAGCTTCGAGCTAAGTATTGTTTCTTCTGTGAATTTTTTTGCGGTGGAAATCAACTAATTTCTACAAAAGCTCCATAATACTGAGTGACACGTTTTTTTTTCACGCTGTGCACGCATGTCTGTATTGATCCTGGTGCTAGATTCCCTTGTGTACAATGTATTAAAATATTTACTTTCTTCTTTCCAGATAATGAGATTGTTTTCACAAAGACAATCTTGATGCATAAAAAACATCACGTACAGCAGTTTTGGAGCAGACTACAAGCAGTTGTTCAGCGTTGTATAAATCATTTCAGAGCGACGTCTCACAAACCAAAGTTGTGTAGTGAGAACTGATCTATATTGTACAAACTTTTTTGTGTTGGAAAAGCTTTCCTTGCACGACGACATGCAAGCGGATGTTTTTGCGTGGGTCGCTGTTTTGGTCGTTCTGATGAGACTACCTCTTTATTTTTTGACCGATTTTTAAATCTCGAGTACTGTGAATAATGAAAAGAAGTTCAAAAGTATTCTACTATACCTAAAAGTGACTGCTGACATCTTCAGTTTGTACAAGCGTTAGTAGGAAATTTTTCTTGCCACCCAAGAAAATGTTTCTGCAACCAACTTACCCCTGTTGAACATTGCGTTGTTAATGGCCGATAATAATGAAAGAAGTTCTTGAAAGCACAGAGGTATATTATTTGACTTCAAACTAACTGCTTCTTTTTCGCACTATTGAGCACACGGTTTTCTAACTAACTTATTTATCATCTAGTAAAAATGTACGACTAACACTGATGTAAGCGAACAAAATATTAAAAAGTTTGAAAAAACACTGATGTTGAGAAACAGCTAACATGTTACAGCCAAATTTTGATCAGTGGTTTTTCAAAAATAACAGCAGAAATTTAAAAAGGGCGTTAATAGAATCGCAACCATCTCGAGGCAGCACAAATTTAAATCTAGAACTTTTCGCACCATTGGATACGAATATCAAGTGTTTAGCCTCATTGGATTCGAATATCAAGTGTTTAGCTCCATTGTACAAGAATATCAAGTGTTTAGGCCTTTGGATAAGAACATCAAGTGTTTAGCTCCATTGTACAAGAATATCAAGTGTTTAGGCCTTTGGATAAGAACATCAAGTGTTTAGCCTCATTGGATACGAATATCAAGTGTTTAGCCTCATTGTATAAGAATATCAAGTGTTTAGCTCCATTGTACAAGAATATCAAGTGTTTAGGCCTTTGGATAAGAACATCAAGTGTTTAGCCTCATTGGATACGAATATCAAGTGTTTAGCCTCATTGGATAAGAATATCAAGTGTTTAGCCTCATTGGAAACGAATAGCAAGTGTTTAGCCCCTATGGATAAGAATATCAAGTGTTTAGCCTCGTTGAATCCGAATATCAAGTGTTTGGCCCCTTTGGATAAGAATATCAAGTGTTTAGCCTCGTTGGATCCGAATATCAAGTGTTTGGCCCCTTTGGATAAGAATATCAAGTGTTTAACCTCATCGGATAAGAATATCAAGTGTTTAGCCTCATCGGATAAGAATATCAGGTGTTTAGCCTCATCGGATAAGAATATCAAGTGTTTAGCCTCATTGCATAAGAATACCAAGTGTTTAGGCCTTTGGATAAGAACATCAAGTGTTGAGCCCCTTTGGATAAGAATACCAAGTGTTTAGCCCCTATGGATAAGAATATCAAGTGTTTAGCCCCTATGGATAAGAATATCAAGTGTTTAGCCTCGTTGGATCCGAATATCAAGTGTTTGGCCCCTTTGTATAAGAATATCAAGTGTTTAGCCTCGTTGGATCCGAATATCAGGTGTTTAGCCCCTTGGGATGAAAGTCTCAAGTGTTTAACCTCATCGGATAAGAATATCAGGTGTTTAGCCCCTTGGGATGAAAGTCTCAAGTGTTTAGCGCATCGGATAAGAATACCACGAGTTTATTTCTTCATCATTGAGGTAAGCTACAAATTTGTTGTTTGTAGAATCAAACTTCAAATTCTCAAAAATTTTTTACATCTGGTTGTCCACTAATTTATTCCTCTATCTATAAAATAAAATAAGTAAACACCATAGATATAATAAAGTCATGAATAACGTAAAAAAACTGTCCTCTCCTCAGTTGATTTGTTCCTTTTCGAAATCAAGAAACTGTAATACTCGGCCAAGTTGTGGCATGGTCCACTGTTCCTTGTTTTACTTCCTTCAATTGCGCTTCCCGTGCCCTTCAACGTGAGTTTTTTCTCCCGGCTCCAGCAACAGCTCGCAGCGCAGCTCGTGGCATGAAGTGCAAATATGAAGCCATCCAGAATTTCCGCTCGTGTTCGAGCGTTCACTTTTTCCATGACGTTCTGAAGCTTTAGTTCGAGTGATGAGCTGATGCTCGATATTTGCTGTGTATTTGGATTAGATTAGAAAACTAAGGATTAGAATATTTACATCATGGTTACAAGCGTTCACTTTTCCATGACGTTTTGAAGCTTTAGTTCGAGTGATGAGCTGATGCTCGATATTTGCTGTGTATTTGGACCAAAAGTTTATTTTATTAGGTAATTTGCAAAAGGATTAGAAATTTACGTCATGGTTAGAATCTGTAATGGGAATATTTTCATACTTGAAGTAATTATGCCGAAATATCTCTCAATACTTCGATTCTTGTACTACTGATGACCTTAATTAAGTTTAGCTCGATTGGGAGTCAGTTATCTTTGAACAAATTCTTTAACATTAGTTTTCATTTTAAAACAAAAAATAACACTTTCGTGCTGAAAGTTGACCAATTGGACTAATTTGATGATGAATAAATTTCCCCGGTGCATATAAGATTGGGAAAATTGTTATTACTCAACCAGGTTCTTCATGCGGCTTGACCCCTGGTAGACCTCCGTCTCTTTTTGAAAGTGGATCACCCTTCATTTCAATACGGAAGACCTCAATTAATTCGGCCTTCCTTGAAGTTACAATACTGCCTTCAACACAACTAACTAAACATAAAAATAAATAAAACATGGAATCCGTGTCACAAGGAATACATGAGACGCATTTCACGCAGAACGAATCTTAAGAAATTAACCTGCTTTTTCGGGACCTCATTAAAAAACATAATACCCTACGGCTTTTATCCCGGTGCTTCCTCATATTTTTCACGATCAATTACTCATATTTCCTTGACCTATATTAGAAATACGAGTATATCAAAGATCTGCTCCACTCATCAGCTGGATGCGTCACCGAGGGAGCACGTGTAGGCAGCTCGAAGACCACGTGGTGAGCGGTGTGGTCGTAACGAGGCTGGAGACTTCTTCGATTCTCATGTAGAAAACATTCCCGTCTTCTTCGCTAAAAGATTTCTACAAGATAAGGAACTGACTCACTACTGTGCCATCTGAACGATTTCTTTACGCCGAGGCACTTCTGTGAGGAAAAATATACGGGAATCGATGGATGAAAGACATGTTGTGCAGGAGTGAAGTGTTCCAAGTGTGCGATCGCGATAATTACAGCAGCCGTCGCCAGGCCTATCTTGAGATTACTGACTACCGTCACCTTGGCAACTAAACAAGGCTTGTTTTTGGCATTTACCGTGTCTAAGCACTTAATATGACGGTTAGTTACTGCGATACGGAGAATAAATATTCGATGTTATACTCATTTGTACCCTAAGATTACTGACTACCGTCACCTTGGCAACTAAACAAGGCTTGTTATTGGCATTTACTTTGTCTAAACACCGTACATAACTGTTAGTTGCCGCGATACAGAGAATAAATATTCGAGGTTATACTTATTTGTACCCTAACTGACGCTGTGGAATTCGATTGTGTAATTTAACGTCACGGCAAAGAAATAAAAATTGCGAAGGTATAGAAAGTGTGAGCTACTGACCATGCTCGTCATTTTAAATTAATTACCTTCACCAGGAAGGTTCCTAAATGGTTGATTTATCTAAACGTTCATATTTGCTGTAATTCTCAAATTTTGTTAATCCGATAGCATCTGAAATCACACGGATCGAATTCTGTTCGCTCCTGAGATACTCTCGGAAGAGTCATAGAAACATTGCAGTATAAGATGTAGATTAGGATAAACGTAAATTTACAGCTGTATTTGAATTATATTTAGATACATAGATTAACGCGGTGTTAAATATAGACCATCTGACACTGTAAACAGTACCAGGAGGTGTTTTTCGCGTAGAACAACTATGGAATATTCTTTAAAAGGAGAGCTTCAACTAGACAATTTCACACATTTCAGTCGAGAAATTAAAAAAGGGCGAAGTATTTGATATGCATATTTGTAGCAAACGCATATCTTGAAGAGGAACTGGTAATTTAAAAATAATTTGACCGTCTCTAGTAATTTATTTCGTAGATGGAAGGTATACTTTTTGAACTTCTTCCATTTAAGACTCGCAGAGGGCAATAATTTTGTACGCTCAGTCATATTAAAGAGTTCTGGACTCGCAGAGTGCGATAATTTTGTTCGCGCAGTCATATTAGAGAGTTCTGGACTCGCAGAGTGCGATAATTTTGTTCGCTCAGTCATATTAGAGAGTTCTGGACTCGCAGAGTGCGATAATTTTGTTCGCTCAGTCATATTAGAGAGTTCTGGACTCGCAGAGGGCAATAATTTTGTACGCTCAGTCATATTAGAGAGTTCTGGACTCGCAGAGTGCGATGAACTCCAGTGGACCAGCTTTCCCAGAAGGGAAACGTGAAGTCTTCGGCTGGAGTTTAGGTAGGCCTTCCTTTCATTTAATGAAATAAGTTTTTGATTTTGCTACGGGGCCACATTTTTTCAGTTCATTGCTGCCCTATTTTTCAGCACATGTTACTCTTTTTCAACTTTTATTTATATTTCTTAAACTGATTTCTTAATTTGGCCCGGGATGTTGCTTGGGAACACAGCCAGCGCATGGATTGCTCTTCTTATCCACTTCATAAAAAATGAGGCCTCCCTCTTCCCTCTCTTTGGAACGCTTTTGATGCAGTCTAGGAGGCTTTCACTAACTCATCATCTAATTTTATTATTAGTGGGGAAGCGGATGGAAAGATGGAGTCGGTACAAAAAATTACTCTCTCATGAAGTTTACAGGCGAATTGTCCCTTTCTTTAATATTATAAGAAATAAAACAATGCTGTCTGTGCATAGTCCAAAATTTTTTTTAGGAATATTATCACACTGAATAAAATGCGATTTGCTATTCTTTAATATTTAACAATAATCGATAATCAAAACTTCACGTGCTCAATTACACTACGGAAATAAGAACAACTCACGGTAATGGTAGACGATTTACAGTAGCAGAGACAAAAGTACTGGAAAATAATATTTTTCTCTCCTCAAATATTTAAAAGCGTCGACCGGCGCATGAAGTTACGAGAATATTTTTTTCCGCTTAAACTGTGCTAACGTAAAAAAATAAACCCCTACCCTTCCATCAAGTATCATCTACCTTGTAGATGATACTTTCATTAAGGGTCATCTAGTTCTTGTAGAACAGTCGAGCATCGCCGATTTTTGCTTTTTTTAGGTTCATAATTGCAGCCTTGGAGTCGTGATGACGTGGCTCCACTGAGTGACTGTGCTGCTTTCCTTGGCAGGTTTTCAAGTCTGTTTTCCTGGAGGTCGGCAGCTACGTCAGTGAGGCATTTCAGAATCCTTTAATAAACACTTTGACTGCAGCTAGTAAAACTGAAGTTTAACATTAAAGTCAAATTTAAAGTTAATTGTAGTAAGCAATGTTGAAAATAGCGAACTTTAACGGGATCGTGCCTTCATTTAGTTTCAAGTATTTATGGAAATTGAGTTCGTGACTACTGGTCGGTCAGCAACATTATGAAAATTCCTTCCGTGGCCACCTGTGGCTCATGTCGCAGTCAAAGTGTTAAAAAAAATTAATTTAATTCATAAAGTAAAGTATTGCTTTGCCATAAAGTAGTTTATTGCTTTCATTACATAGTAATCCTCTGTTTTTCAATTCTTCTTTAAAATCACCTCTTGGTTTTTCGGTTCCTGTTTGACTCATTTATCGGTAAGTCATTTCAATTTCATGGTTATGGTTTTCATACAATAAATTAGATTTCTAAACTCATTTCAGTATTCTTACCAAACGGGCAATTTGTGATGTTGTCTTCCTATTTTAGCAGCATTTTCGAACCAAGCTTTATCGGGCTCGACTACCAGTTGAATGTGTCTTTGGATTTCACTCAAAACGCCAGCAGTGAATGAATTGAATGATCAGGATTGAGTTTTGAACTAAGAAGGCTAGATTACTCCAATTTCGGTTTCAAGTATCTAATCTTAGTCTGCAGGAGATCTCAACGGGCAAAGTTTAATCTCATGTAGAGTCTAATCTCAAAGTGATTGGCCTAATTTTGGAGTACCATGTTAAATATAAACTTTTAGATCTTATTCAATGGATGGAGGATTTACCCACAGACTGCACGACTTTCCAAAAATTAGTCGTTGGCTGCAGACTAGCAGGACAGTGCAACTTGCCACCATACTATGATGGTCACGAAACTGACGCTCCTTTTTTTACATTTTTTTGGGGAAAACAATAAAACTTTCGTTAAGCTACGACTCCGAGCGTTCGTATACGTCTCACTCTACACTTTTTTTAAACGCGCTTACTTTGTTAGTTCTGGTACAATTCAGGGATATACGCACTCGCACTGAGGTGAACTTATGTCAACAAATTGCAAATGCCCTTGCAAATGTCAACAAATTTTGTCAACAAATTGCAAATGGCATTCTAAATGTCAACAAATTAAGCAAAGAACTTTCGTCCAGGTTCATTTACTACACCTGTTTAGTTTTTCATCATCTACAAAATTAAAAAGACACGCTCTTCTCAAATGCTGTTACCTATCGTCCATCAGTGAGTAAGTTGAACGTTTTTTACTTCTTTAACTTTCCTTGACGCAAATGAGCATTTTGTTACATCATGTTCACAACGACGCTGGGTCATGGTTTTCTTCAGGGACGGCGGCCACCTCGCGTCGAAACTTCGAGCGAAGTTTTAATATCATGCGGCTCTGAGAAGGCTCTATTTTTACCTTCAGTCCTTGAAGGAAGAAACCCAATCGATGGATTACATGAACAGCATTTAGGTAGTGGAAGCGTCCACCGGGTGAAAAATGTTTTTTTTTAATTTGGTTTTTATTTCGCACACAATATTGATGCCGAACACAAAATGATGTTATCCGAAGGTCGGGGATGTTGAAGTAATATGATGGAGTTGGGACTTTATTTTTTGGTCATTAAAGCTTCCACAAAAATACTTGCAAAGCCAGTTAAAAACTATTTTTAAGCGTGTTTACGTCAAAACTTATTAATGTTGCTAATTAATGTTGAACTGATGAGTGCAAATCTCTAAAATGAGCGCACAATTTATCACTCATCCTTAGGCAAATAAATTGTTAACATGTTGGGATTTAAAATAAGGCAATCGATGAACTCGACTTGGCTTAACTCTACTCCTTGACAGTCGAGACGTTTGAATGTTGCGTTGCACGTTACCTGCACAGAGGCTATGCTGCACATTGCTACCTCTACTGAAAGAGCATCGTATACCGTCAAAATAAGGCCCTGCATAGATATATCTCAAGCCCCCTGCATTAGCAATAATTAACACGTTCCCCGCGTATTGGGCCATATTTGTACCAATAGGTAAATTGTTCATTCACGTACCGGTAAAAATGATTGACTTTTTTATTTTTTGTGTGACTTTTTTAAAAAATATCTACTTTCATGCAATGTAAAATGCTGTCGTGGAATTGTGTTTACACACATCTTAGGAAGGACAAAAGTAAATTCGAGCAGTAAAGTCGATTTCCTTATTCTGCTACTTACAGCCTAGCCAAGCCAACAGTAAACAACGGCGGAAACAAACAAACGAAAACAAATAAACATCGGCATCTACGGGTGCTATATTTCCAATTCAAGCCTGATACATATCACCTAGTACATTGGTTTTTCAAATGCCTTATAACTAACACCAGGACGCCATGACGCTTTCCCCCGGTCAAGACCGGTACCCATTTCAGAGACCTGGCTAGAGTGGGGTATTGTGCTTGAATTTTTCCCCTATACCCAACGGAGAAAATTGCCACCCAGAGCCGAGATTCAAAACCATGACGCCTTCACGGAGGAGCAGGCCCTTAAACCACACGGCTATGACGAGCACTAGCACAAACGCGGAGCGCGTGTTGAAATAGAAACCATCGTATGAAAGTTGCAAGTTTAAATACCTTAAATTAACAATTCATAACAATTCATTCATTTAGCAATTTACGGGCGTATCGCTTAGGCCATGGAGGCCTAACTATGTATAACAAAACAAAATTGAAATACATGTTTGAATCGAATAACAAAATTGAAGTATATTGAGAGCTGCAATCTTTATTAAGAGTTGCCAGTGTTGTCTTTCAGGAGGCTGTTCTTTACCTGCGTTGTGTTCCTTCCTTTTTTACTTTTCAATTTACCGAAATTCAGAAATTTTTTATCATAGGTAATTATCCCAAATCTTTGCTTCCTAAACAAGGAGGAAGATATTCAAGTCAATATTCATTTGAGGGTTATTTTCCATTGAAGCGTTAAAAATGACCGTAATGTCGCTCAGAAAATGTGTCTCTCAAACTTGCCATCAATGTTTTTACTCTTAAGTTCTATTGAGTGAAACGCTTGTTATAAATTTCTTGATAATGGCCAACGTGTGTACCCGAATCCCCACAAAAATAAATGCCTGTTTGAATAAAAAATGTGAGTTTTTTTCACGATCATAAATTTTAAAACTTAGCGGGGATGTTCTCCAGTTACCTCGAACTCTAAAAAGTGGTGAAAACTCATTCAGAAATGAATTTATCAGTTACTTTATACGCCCCTCACCGCGCCAGGCTAAATTACAAAATTGGCCCCGCGAGCGAAAGATCTTGTACCCTATTCTGATAAATATCTCCGGGACCCATGCATATGTCTCAGAAGTCTAGAAAGAGTTAACTAAAGCGGGATACATCCAGTTCATCAATGTGAGTAGCTTTAGCTTTCATTTTAATTATACCTATGATATGCGCATTTTTTATTTATAAATTTTTATTTATTATAAAGTCAATTTTGGGCTCAGTTTCCAATGCAAAGATGTTTTGCAGAAAAGAAAAGAGTCCATTTAGACTCGACTGAGGAATACGTAGAATCTAAGCAGGAGGTGCTTTCGTCGCACAATAAACTGTTCATAAAAGCAGCAAGTTCAAAATGACGAGGAAGTTAAGACAAAGAAGAGATGGCTTAGAAGGTGTGAATACTGGAAGGATAAAAGTGGGTTTGAAAGAGAGAAGTCCCGGAGGGCCATTTACAACTAAGGTAACCTAACAGTAACTCCTGTGGCGAAGCAAATCTTAATAACAAAGGAGAGATGAACATAACAAACACAAAATTAACCGATAGGCTAAACAGCACAAAATTACCGAAAAAGAATACAGAAGATTTAACAATTTTTACTTTGATGAGCTCTTGGTTATTAGGAAAGCTTATTATTCTTGGTTATTATTTAATTAAGGCTGAAAGTTCATCCGCGAACTTTTTTCCGAATCTTCCAATAAGCCTCTTAGCAAACTTTTCAATTTGCCGAAGTTCTGAAATTTTTTAGCCTGAACAATTATCCTCAATCTTTGCTCGCTTAATAAGAAGGAAGATATTCAAGTCAATATTCATTTGAGGGTTCTAACCCATTGAAAACATCAATTTAGACAAGATTTTGCATTTTTATCGCTGTTTTCACGTTGTTCATGATTACAGATAGTGTTCATGTTTTGCAGTACAGAAGACTACCAGCTTGCCGTGATGTATGGTGAAAGATTTCCGTAATTTCACACAAGTGATTCACTATATAACACAATCACATGCCGCAAAACTTTTGCAGTATCATCGTGTCTCATCCAACATTTCGAGCTCAGCTGGATCCTATCACGCTTACACGCGCATTTTTTCTACAGCACACAAAAGTCATGGCGAGAGCCGTGTCAAATCAATGTTCAGACTGAGCCAGACCGAGCCGGATCGGAAAATAGCTTCATCATTTCCACCTTGCTTTCATTGAGACCCGAAACTCTAAAGCGCAGAAGACTACGCCTGCGATATCCTTTTTGTGGGACCTGAAAAACTGATTTTGTGGCTTCACAAATGTTCCCCTCTGGATTTTTCCAGATGTAATGCCTGCACATGGCTCTCTATCCTTGTTTTCCACGCAGGTATGATGATTCCAGTGACTTTTTTTCGATGAATAGCGTCGTAAAGCGAAAACTAAGCGTCTTGTCGGTAGCAATTATCTACTGAAGGGTCGAAATGCTAAAAACTAATTGAACCCCGGGGCTGGAAGCTTAAAACCAGAGAGGAATTTTCCTTCAGCAGTAAATAATCCTTTTCGATAGCGCAAAATTGCTACTGTCATTTTACAACCAGTGCAATCTAGATTTTTATTGGGAGAGTGAAAGAGATTGAGCAAAAATTGCTCGTTAAGTTTTTCTTCAGCCTTGTTTCATCATAATCTCATTTTCGAAACATGACCTTAATGAAATAGGTCATGCTCAATACACGTCCCAAATGGGGATTTGGAAAAATTTAGGTAACTGAATTTGAGAGATTGGTATTCTTGTAAATTTTTCTGTATTTCAAATGTTTTGAATAAAATAGTTGACCTTTCATCAGTACATAGAGTCAAATGCCCATTGATTTTCATTGGTCCTATAGGAAATATTTTAGTTAAAAATCACCATTATAATACTAATTTGCCTGATATTACTTTGCATATTATATAGAAATACATGTATATAGATGCTAAGGTTGAAATCTGACGGTTTCGCGGCGCTGGACAGAGCGACTGGTGCCACCGACTGTAGATGATTATGACCGAACGTTACCATTTGGTCTCCTTGTGATGGCGGCCTAACTTAAGCCGAGAAATTGATAGACAATCTTGCTTTCCACTGAGGTAGAAATATTTTAATCACAAATAAAAACATTTTAAGAAATTGGCCGGAGAAACATTTGAACAATGGTCTCGTAAAATGAACATTTGTGACAGATCGAAGCCACGAGACACCACGCGTGACCAAAGTAAGAAAAGGAAAAGCTGGGCCAAGGAGAATGTGAATTTTCATCTAGGTAGCAGTAAAGACTCGAATTTTCAGCAATGTGAAAGTGAAGTTGAATAATTCCCCTTGTTATAACTGAGAGCAGGGTGTTGAACTCCAAATTATACGGTACTATAGCAGAAAGCTGAGCAAAGACGGTCACAAAAAGCACACTAGCACACAAACGAGTTAGATTATGATCAGACCTAGTACGCACATTAGACCACCTGCAGTCAGGTCATTTTGAAATATGCAGGGTCACTCAAAGAGGAAGCTGTTGCGCTTAAGGTCATCGAAAATGTTGCTAAGAACGATTCAAGGAAAAAAATTTAAGGCCTCTATTAGGTACAATGAATTCAATTTTCATGTCCCGGAATTAGGTAACAGCCTCCATGAGTTTCTGACATGTTTGGATTGGAACAATATTTGTAACATTCCCAGAACAGTAACTCTGATTTGAAATCGTGAAGCGTACTTTTATTCAAAGGAAATGTAACCTGAAAAAAAAACTTTTGCTCTGTTCTGACAGAAATCGCGTATTGTATCAACGACCACTGGGATCAGCGAAGCACCTGTGACTGATGTCAGACCGTTACACTGAGACGGTCCGACCCTGAATGTCCAAGATTCGTCGAATTCATCACTGATCCTGAAGCGAACATCCTTTAGTTTTGCCAACTAGCTAGTGGAAGATGGGATACCTCTTGATCTTCACTCAGAATCTTGCCCATGCTTCCTGGTCATATTTCCACATGATTCCTGGTCATCTTTCGACATGCATCCACATTAAATGTTGAAGATCTGAAGGCTGCAGTTGCTCACAAAATCGCTCTTTTACTGGACATAACCAGATGATCTGGGCCAACTTTCGAGAGACTTCTGAACTGCGTTGCCATTGGCGGTTTCTATGGTGCGCTAGAACAGTGAGACTTACAGAATCCGTTAATCTAAAATTGCATTTATTGTCCTATAAAGTAGTCTATTATTTTCACATCTCACAATTACTTTTTTCATCAACCTTGAAAATCATGTCATCGTTATCTTTGGCTTGTGTTTTCTAGTTTTTGAGAAGTACCTCAAAGAGGTGATCATTTGTAATAGATCGTATCCACAATACAGCTTGTGAGGGAAAAAGTTTCTATTTTATTGTGATAGGTGTAGGGTTACTAATATTACTCTGTTTTATTACTGGAAGTAAGCTGATGAATTTAACCCAATATTATTGCATAAAAACACATAGGATGGGTGATGACTCACAGGTATAGAAGCATCAACAGCATGAATGTCAATCCTTAATATCATTCTTATTGATTCAAAACATTGAAATTCATGCGTATTAATTCACAACATTGATACTCATGCTGATACACACACATATATAGAAGCAAACATTGTCATGAACGTCATAAGCAAAGGGTAGCCCACAGGGTTCTCCCCTATTTAAAAAATCAATTCCATGAGAAGAATGAGTCACGCAGAGCGTGTGATAACTTTAAATGTTTGAAAAATTGTGAAATTATTTCTATTTTTATTGTATGGTGTCACTGTGTGGAACGGTATCATATCTTCAATGGTCCGAAATATTCTTTAAAGACAATGGGGGAATGCTGCGACTGTACATTGAAACCGGTATAGGCTTATGATTCTAGAAAAATGGGTACCTATTCACTTGAAAATTGTAATTCATAGAAAATTTGGCTTCAGAAAAATGGAAGTACACCTCATTAAGCAAGCGAGTCAATGGTT
The DNA here is from genome assembly GCA_014220935.1 of Platorchestia sp. MABIK. Taxonomy (NCBI): domain Eukaryota; kingdom Metazoa; phylum Arthropoda; class Malacostraca; order Amphipoda; family Talitridae; genus Platorchestia; species Platorchestia sp. MABIK. The sequence goes on along the minus strand of JACJUY010001641.1, from coordinate 66,725 downwards.
TCGCTGAAAACAACTTTTCCTCCCTTATTAACTTTGCGTTACGGTTGCTGGTCGTGGCCACCTCGATCTCCTGATTTAAGTGCCCGTGATTCATTTCTCTGAACATACATATTTGAAGATGGGCTTACGTCAATAAACCTGGTACCTTCTAGAAAATATAACACTTAATTATTCCTGAAGTTTACTGTATACCTATTGAAGTCTTGGGTAAAGTGAAGAACCGTACCACTAAGTTTTCGTTTGAAGAATAGTGGGGGTCATTTTTAAGAAAATCGATTTGATGAGTAATACATAAGTAAAATTGTAAACTTTCATACCGTTATAGATTTTGCCGAACTATTGATGTAACATAGTCTCCTTGATATCTATTCCCAAAAAAGTGAGCCACCCATAACCCATTCTGAAAACAAGTAAATAAATGAATAAACAAATAAGCAATTAGATGGATTGTATCCTTAATTTTTTATACTGCCGATGTCCTCGAAGAAGTTGGACAAGCAAAGAGCGATATGTTCTTTTTGGCAAAACTATGCAGCCCTGAAGGACAAGTGTCTAAGCACGCAGCCACCACATCGCGTTCCTGGAGGCGCGCAGATATTCCCTGGGAATTCCTGGCTACTATTGTTATGGTCTTTCATTGATTTCATTTTTTTACCATGCTAAGCATTAAATTGAATATACTGAGAGACCAATTCCGGGCATCAATTTTATTCGCTGAAAATAGCGTTGGGAATTCTTCGCTGTTATTTTATGGTCGTTCATCAATTTAATCTTTTTAAAATGCGAACCAATAAACTAAATATACTGAAAGACCAATGATCAATTTTATTAACTGAAAATATCCTAAAAATCAGTGTATAGTATCTTCATTGTTTTTACAGCATCTATACTATCTACGGTTGTACCTACACTATCTTTATTGGAATTTTTTTTACCTCAGCTTCTTTATTCATGATTTTATTCACAGCATCTGTGCAAATTGCACAAAACACTATATCCTGTTCACATAAGAGCGATACTCATTATTCGTCTTGGCGCCAAGGACTTACAGAACAAGTTGCTGCAGGGATTTCTTTTTTGCAAACGAGCTTATGCTCATTGTATTGTTTTATATTGGGGAGAAAATTTATGATTGTCATAAACCAAAAATCACGAAGTTGAAAAATGTTTTCCGAATTAAATCAAAGAATGTTTTTAATCCGAGAGATTAAAGTGAGAGGAAAAATCACAATTCAGTGCATTGTTCAAAGTATTGATCCCCATGCTGTTGGTACTCAATGTTGATACTGATGCGTGATGGTACTCGATATGGAAACTCATGCGTGATGGCCTCAAGTATGTAGAACGACTGTTCGATCAGTCTATTTCCCCCCCCCCTGTTCAGCGACACGGGACCTATTAGTGATCGTGAAAAAATATAACCGCTAATTTCCAAACCCTGTCAGATTTTTTAAATTTTGAGACGCTATGTCAATGATTGGCAGAACCACCATCACCGCAAATTTCCCAACGCCACAAGATTTTCTCATTTTTTACGACGCTGTGTCAAGGATCGGCAAGATTCACACCACGATCATGACTTGTGCTGCTCGACTTGTTGTTGACCGAGCCCTCGACTCAAGATGTCCGATTGGACTCTCGGATTTCTTGACCAAGAGAAGACGTACTCGACCAGCGACGTCTCGTGACGTCATCAGATAAAAGTTTAGCTACCAGTACTCGGGGTAGGAAAATCTCATATACTAGTGCTTCGTGACACGTACACACTCTTGACCTCTTGGTTCGTTTTTGTTACAGTTTTATTGCTTATAGCTGAAGTGCCACTGTCTTTTACTCCGTCTACACCTGAGTGGAGGAAATGGAACGGAGCAAACACGTTACGGAACAAAAACGTTACGGAACAAGCGCTTTACGGAACCAACACGTTTCGGAACAAACACGTTACGGAGCAAACTAGTTACGCAACAAACACGTAACGGAACAAACACGTAACGGAACAAACACGTTACGGAACAAACAAGTTACGCAACAAACACGTTACGGAACAATTACGTTACAGTACAAGCGCTTTACGGAACAAACACATTGAGGAACGTACACGTTACGGAAAACACATAACGGAACAAACACGTCCATACCAGTTGTCACCTAAACATACATGCAGGAGATAAGGTGCGAGCGAAAATCCTGTTCATAACATGCCAATTTACTGATAAATTTTTTGTTTGAAGGCTTCTGTGTACAGGAAAGATCAGGTTCCAAGAAATACAAGATTAAAGCGTTTCCAAATGTGCAAAAAGAATCCGGTGTAAAGCTTCGGAAAGACGATGCTTTTGCTTTTAATTGTTTATGTCGGCAGAGAAAATCTGTCTCCAAAAAAATACTTCATTAACAAATGGATCGGAATTTGTGGTAAGATAGCATCGCTAAGAAAATACGCTTATTTATTTTTTATCGTAAACTCTATGAATCACTGAAACAAATAAAACACCGCGCCATTATGTTAAGCACAAATATTCACTTTAGAATAGCGTTGCTGATTGGATGCCGTAGAAGTCGCTGAACTTTTTCGGGCCTGCAAGTAGCTACACTTAAACATATCAACTGTACTAGACTTGGGAGACAGTCTACTGTTGTGTCGCTTGAGGTAAAAAAATGTTTAAATTGTTGAAGGAATACATCTCTAAGGGATAGTACTCAACAAAAATGATATTCTTCCCTATCAGGAATATGTATATCTCAAAAGAAATGATACTCCAATGGGATGATACATTCCTCTTCCAAGAATATATCTTAAAGAGCTTATACAGGGTGGCGCACAAGTAACGTACCCTTTTGAATGTAAATTTTAGAGATTTATTACCGCAATATACACTGGGTATCTGTAGACAGGATACGACATGTAAATAAACTTTAAGAGTTCCTCTATCGTTTGCAATTAACCCTATCGTTATACCTTTCATGGTTTATTTATTATTAATTTTTTAAAAGGGTGCGTTACTTATGCACCACCCTGTACTTAAAGTAATGATATATTCCTCAGTCAAGATATTAGTTAGTGATGAAGTAATGATACTTGGCGGTACTAACAGTATTAACGTTTTCGATGTCTTAGATATTGATACAATTGATCGTTACGCTGATGACCTCTCACCGACGACTGTTGTTTCACAGCTGATCGGTCTAGGACAGAGCACTTTTTAATTTAAGGTTTTTTTAAGCCAAGGATTTTGTTCAAGTTCATTAATTGAAATGAAAATGAAATGAACTAATGAATAAGCTTTTACTAATTTTTTGAAGCAAATTCGAAAAACATTATAAACTTTTGACTCGTCCCTACATTAATGCAAATTTAAGATCATTAAAAAATGATCCTAAGGTATAAAAGAAATATCTTGCTAATTGAAAAAGAAAGATCAAAGTTAATGGTGCTTAAAAAATAGCCAACATTTCAAGACAATTCAGCATTAACGTGACCACAGATTGATACACTGTTTGATGCAATAATTCTAAAAAAGATGCTCTTTTACGTGTTTTTAACATCGCGTTCCAGTGTGGAATTTAAGTGTCTGCTGATCGGGTTAGCAATAGATGTTAGGTGTAATTTTTATGCCATCTAGTCCACCTCCCTTTATTTGAAATGAGAAAGAAAGCGAAATGAAAGAAAGGCAGTAAGAAATAAAAAATCAATCTCTCGAGAGTTGATGAGGCCGAGTGCACACGGCCCGCCAAAAATGTATAACAATGTTCGACAAATCACATGACACACGTTCCTATTTCCTAAGAATTCACGTGATATTCATTCCTACTCGAATCTGATGGATTAATACACTGGAAATTGTGGAGTTGATGAAGCTTGTATCACAGATACGCTCATCATACACTTTCGGCTGGCTTCGGACAGACAGACAGACCGACAGACACCCCTCTTATTATAGTATACATATATATTGCTGTTTGGTACGTTCTTCGTTGTCATACGAGGAGTGCGTGAAAACGGTGTAACGAGACAAAGAACCATACAGTTCAAGAGGAGTTAATCATTGCACGTCAGATATTTCAGTATCTTAAGCAGGTTCATTAGAAATGAGTTTATAGATAAGATATGTCAATTATGAAACCCTGAAGGAAGATTAGCGCTATTTATGAATGCGCAGTTAAAACTACGTATCAACTAGCTTTGATTAACGGTAAATGGATGACTCATGAGTGTAGGGAATTAGATTTTTTTTTCGTGTTAAATTTACCGAGTTTGGGCTTTTTGAACAATTTTTTTTTGCTATAAAGACCACTCGTTTTTTGTCGACACTGCAGGGTTGCGAAGCGATGAAGGATCTTCAAAAGTAAAATATCCTTTGAAAAAGAAAAAACTTGAAAATTTTGTTCAGAAAAATGCGCAACTCTAACATGACTAGCGCAGACAACCTAAGACTTGAACGATTCATGCACGTCTTAAAAGGCTTTGAACAGCCAACCAAATCTTTACGGCAAACAAGTACGACATCGAAAGACACAAATGTTTGGTCAACATTACGATTTCCTGAAAAAAGTAGCATGCACAAAAAAAGGAACAACTGAATATGCATAATAGGAGTATAAGAAGCAATGAAATCATTGTGTATAATATCAGCACTGAATAATTTATGAATATATAGATACATATATAGCGGTATAATGAGCAGTTTAAATACATTTTAATCCTTTCTTAAGGCAGCCATTTCAGGCATACTCTAGCTTGATGTATAGCCATTCAATGCAATAAAATGCGTTCTAAACATTTTAACAACGAAAAGACTTTCATTTTTAAATTAAAGTTTACGAGAATCTAACTGATATGTAAAATCATTCAACTTTAAAGAGGCCTTTACTTCTAGAAATGTTTTTAGAACCGATTGAGTCTGCAAAATCGTTCAGACCTTTCTAGTAAATCTGACAGTCTAAAATACAAAACAGCAACATTGGTCAGCATCAAAAGAAAACTTTTCCGTCCATCAATACGTCGTCGCACGGTTTAATTCCCCATGTGAGACAAACGCATTTTTATTTTCAATAATATTATTATTTTTTATTTAATAAATCCGAACACGTCAGTGGTTTGCTTTAATCGCAACCTTATCAGAAACTTAAAAACGAAGAAAATTCCGAGAAAATTGATCATCTTTACTAAAAAACGTTTCGGAGTCCTGCTCCATCATCAGTTCAAAAACAAGAAAAAAGAATTGCGTCAGTAAAATTGGTAAAGGGAGTAGTGAAAATTTTTATTTTCACTACTTTATTTTCAATATTTTATTTTCTTACTATTTTTATTTTCAATAATATTATTATTTTCTTACTATTTTCAATAATATTATTATTTTCTTACAGTACATGCAGATGTACGTTCGTCAAACGACCTTTAAGATTTTTTTAACCTATTTAATATTCAGCAGCATTCGCTTATAAAAGAGCGATCGTGAGGCTACCATGTTAACGTTTGTCGTCTTTTTTAAATAGAACTGGTTGTGGGGCTTCTAAATATCAAGTGTGCTACACAATCTAATGTATTACAATTATGTAAATATATAAATTTATCCAGAAATCTTGTTATTTATATTTCGTAACATGTTAAAATTTTCGTTTACATTCCGTTAAACGTTTTCGTGAGCTCAATTTTACATTTTATTCTTTACAAAGACGTATAAATTCGTTCTGATGTTAATTTTATTTCTTTGGTCCACTTTTACCACTTGTAGAGATTGAGATCCTTCATTATCAGTGACACGTCTTTGTGTGTCAAAGTTTTGGCTTCTGTAAAGCTCGAATATGTTCCTGTAAAATATGCGGCAGCTGGTTGTTATCAAAATAGCAAAATAAAGATACTTTACGAATTACAGTGACATGCTGATTTCAATATTACAGTGACATGCTGATTTCAATATTGGTCGAAAAATGATGGATTTTTATTATTTTGTTGCTGTTTTTGACAGTAAAATGAGTAAAAAACAATCCATACAAGTGATTGATGATGGTGACATGTCGGTACTGATATTAATGGAATAATGATATTTTTGATTACTCCTGTTTTAAAATTGAGTAAAAACATATGCTCGATAAGACAATGATCTGCATTGCTATCACAAAGCGGCGCACTCTCTCAAATCAGCACAATGCTCCAGCTTGCCCATCAATTAGCTCTGTTCTCAAATCTTCGTATAATTGAACAGCCAAATTGTGCTCGAGCACGCTACACGTCGTGATGGTGGCTCCTAAGTTATTCTTGCACTATTTTACGTAGTGCTGAACTTCCATAGTGTTTTATCACGCTTACCATTATCATATTTTATGAATTTCAGTAATAACTCTGCACGAATCTCATATATTATTTGCATATAGTAAAATAGGAATTACAATGATAACTCAGCATGAATCTCATATATACTTTCCTTATTGTAAGTTAGGGATTACAATAATAACTCAGGATGAATCTCATCTATTCTTTCCTAATTGTAAATTATGGATTACAATAATAACTCTGCACATATCTCATGTTCCTTGAATCTAAAGTTCAAAGAATGCTGCATTGGTCACGTTTCGAGTGTTTCGCATCCGTCCAGTAACAAAATTACAATTTGCTAGGAGATTTTCCCTATATAGTTCCACAACAATGCTGCCTGCGCTCAATGCTCGAGGACGGAGACCGGCCACGTGTTCTGAATGCAGTTTTTTTCGCGTCGTCTTCTTTCGGTTTTTCCCCCTTTCTTAATTACATTGCCGACGCTTGGATCGTAGAAATTGTTCAACACGTGCGATGATCCGACCTTGGGCGTTATCGTCCAAGTTGACTGACAAGGACCAGTTGCATTAGGGACATTTGTCTGGAAATGCTGCACTTTGGAGCCATTAATTCAAGGCCAAGGTCGGCCACAAAACGCTAATAACTTTCTGAGCTTTGTTGTCATTTAATTCAGTGATCCAATCTTACCAGACTGGGCTTTTTCTGGTCAAGCTTCCTAAGTTTGGCGTTTTTCTTGCCAACGTATTTAATTTTTTCTGGCAAGAATTCCTAAGTTTGTTTTTTTTCGACCAATATTTTCAGCTATTTTCAAATTTCTATATTTGGTGATTTCGAGGCCAACCTCGTCAGTTCTTATTATTTTGGCAATTTTTTTCTTTGGTCCGCTTTTTTCTGACCATCATCCTCAATTTTTTCCTTGGTAAAACTTTAAAGTTTGGCCTTTCACTGGCTAAATCTCCCAAATTTTGCCTTTTAAACTCCTTAATTTGGCCATCAGAATGCGCTTAAATGTTAGAAATCATTCCCCAAGAATTAAAACAATTCAATCGTTAACAAATCGTGAACCATGGTTCTCATCATTTTAATCGGTATCAAAACCATTAACCAGGATTTTCAAAGTTTATCCTGATTATCACATTAAAAAAGTGACAGCTCTGCTAGTCTCAGAAATATTAAACAAATTTCATACCTAAATTCTGTTTCAAACAAATGACAATTCAAAGAATTTTGGCCTGAAAATGGCCAATCTGCTCACTCTGACTTGGCTTCTAGAAGAGGAACGAAAAATTTTATTTATGTCACGCAGAAATTCATGGAATTCAGAAAGGGGAAGTTGCAACATCTGGGAGTTTGAAGCATGTTTTTTATTATGTATAGAAGGGTATTTAATTTCAACATTGTTATATTTTTAATATTTGTATTTTTAATTACGTAAAAACAACCTACCGGATTCTAACTGCGTTACACTGCCTCGATAGTGAGCTCTGAATAACTTCAGTTGGATGCTAGACATCACCTCTCTTGGATTCTCGCATCTTTTTGTGATAATTTTCTTCGTGAATTTCGAACACCTGAGGAAATTTGAGGCATTTTCATAAAATTCAAATTTTTGAAGGTGCATGCCCTGAAATATTCAGTTTAAAACTATTGTATTTTCTATTCAGCTGCTGATGCAGATTTTTGTTCAAACCAAAACGTTTTTATAATTCATATTATTCAGCGGTTTTGTGATCCAGAGTGCTTATAAATCGACATTTTAATGGTTCAGCGATTCGACTATTAAATAATTTAATTACTTAGAATTATTATTTTTCAGCCATTTAATAATTCAGAATTCTAGTTAATCAGCATTTTGATCATACAGCGGTTTGGTTATCCACCAATTTAAAAATCCCGAGTTTTTCTTAATAAACGTTTTTATTATTCAGCGATTTAATTATTCAGAGTTCTAGTTAATCAGGATCTTTATTAATCAGCGGGTTTATTATCTAGGGATTTAATTACCAAGAGTATAAGTTTAATCAGCAGTTTTGTTCCGACACAAAACGGACCAACTAACAGATATTAACACCAAACACCGTCCCTGACATCGTTGAGTTACAAATCAATACTACCAACACAAATACGCCCGTGAATCATCCCTGTGTATATAACCCACTGACATTTTTAGGCCTGATTTTCTCGCTTGTTTTACGCGCTTATGAGCTATGTGACTCCTATGAAATTGATTAGTGTGATAGCGCGCTCTGAGAGATCTTTTAATGTCCCAAAAAAACAAATTTTGAAATGTCATGTTGCTAATTGGGTGTTTGATTGTTTCTAGGACGTTTCTATAACAACGGATAGGAAGGTTCTAATTTCATGTTCACTCCTTTCTTTCCGATTTTGTATTAAGTAGTTATGTTGATATCATTTCTACCATTCGTGATCGCCAAGTCAAATACGCTCTGCTTAATTAATTCGCGTGTGTAGTGCACGATACCCACGCACAACACAATTATGAAGGTACGCGTTAACGATGCCTGTTATAAGGCAACAAACACAATCAAATACCAAGTTTCCAATATCAACAATACCTGTTATCATGAGGCAAAAAACACAATAAAATACCAAATTTCCACTATTAACGATTCCTGTTATCATGAGGCAACAAATACACCCAAATAAGAAGTTACCAATAAAAACCGCAATTAAACTGTACGCTACTAGGAAGACCGCGTAAGTTAATTAAAAAGCTTTCACTTCTATGGATCAGCGTAATTCATCAGCTTTGACGCGATAAAGGATCGAAGCAGCCTCTGCTAAATCGATTGACTCTTTTTAAATTCCGAGAAGATGTCGCTGTCAGCCATTCGATATTTTTTCCGTGGGCCTAGCGATGACGCAGCGGCGCCTGTGAGGGTCATGATGGTGTTGCAAACTGGTTCTTGGTGCGTGGTGGTGGTGGTGGTGGTGGGTGATGGTGGTGGTGGTGGTGATGATGGTGGTGGTGGTGGTGGAGATGATACTGACGGTGTTGTTGTAAATGGTGCTATTGGAGCTGCTTTTGCTGCTGCTGCTGGTGCTGTTGGTGCTGGTGCTTATACTATTGGTCTTGATGCTGCTGCTGGTGCTGTTGGTGCTGCTAATGCTATTAGTCTTGATGCTGCTGCTGGTGCTGCTAATGCTATTAGTCTTGATGCTGCTGCTGGTGCTGTCAGTGTGAATGGTACTGCTACTGATGCTGTTGGTGCTGCTAATGCTGTGGGTCCTGGTACTACTGCTGGTGTGCAAATACTGCTGCTGTTGCTGTTGCTACCCAATATTGCTGCCAATAAGGCCCCCTTTTAGCCTGTTTACCGAGAGCAGATTCCCAGGACTGGCCCCGAATATTAACTCGTGATCCCTACGTGTGACGGATTGCTAATACAACCCTAGCAACATTGGAAAAGTTCTGAACTTTTGCGTGAAATAATCCCAAACTTTTGAGTGCTGAGCACTCAAAATGCACTCAAACTTTTGAGTGCTGCGGCCTTCATGGAACTTCTTTTGCTCGAAAAAAAAGAAAATGCGAATTTATGACGGATATTCCTCATCATTATCGCGGTAATTTTCTGAGATTTCTTTCGGTCTTTCATTCTAGTGGTGCTGTGACGCAAAAGAACATGTTATGTTTTGTTTGACTAAATGTGACCTTAATGAGCCTTCTTCCGACGCGTTTCAGTAAAATATTTTGACTTTTTAGGCGGCGGTATGTATGACTTGCTCCAGCAGTTTTTCATTACAAAAATAAGAAACAAAAATAAATTCATAAATAGGTTACAGTGCCGTCAATGTTTCTTTTGGGTCTTACGAAAAAAAGCATCATTTTGAAACTTCATGGCAGACATTTTTAAATAGGTTAACGAAGGCAAAAGTGGGTGTGATTTATCGGGCATGAATTAAAACCATTTCCGCCTTCGTTAACATACTAAGAAATTAAGCTCTTAGGACACAATATTTGCGAACCTCAGACCACAAAAACCAACAAGAAGACACAGAAACCAACAAGAAGACACAGAAACCAACAAGAAGACACAGAAACCAACAAGAAGACACAGAAACCAACAAGACGACACACAAACCAACAAGAAGACACACAAACCAACAAGAAGACACACAAACCAACAAGAAGACACACAAACCAACAAGAAGACACACAAACCAACAAGAAGACACACAAACCAACAAGAAGACACACAAACCAGAAGTATCAGAGTGCCGAGGGTTCGGGCGGTGTACCACAGAACGCTTCAATGCTCAGGAAAAGCCGTGACGCTCATGTAAATTGACGCTCCTGCAAAGAACGCTCGATTAGTAAAATTTTTTAATCATATTTTTAAGGAAACTCAAGATGGAATTAAAAAAAAGACAATCTAATTAAAATGCTTTAGGCAGTCAGAATTGACGTCTGGGTTTGAAACTCGAAAACATAAAAATAAAATTCTAACAAATCAGAATGCATCAAAATTATGTTCCAATATATCAAAATATGTAATAATTACATTCCACTGTGCCAGAACAATTCAGAAGGAACTGGAATATACTGAAGTCTCATGACAAATGAACAAGAATTATAATAAATGTTAATAACCGAAGAAGAAATAAATACAAGTAAATGAATACAATACTCAGTGTTACTCCAAGACGCAACTCAAGCTAAAACCTTGAATATATTTGCCCACGTGAAGAGATTGCCTGCAGCAAATATAGAGTACAGCACACAAGCCGCGCACTCTTTTAACAGGCATTTATTTTGTGAAAAAATCGAAATGCCACGGCTGAGAGCATCTCTGGTAACCGGTTAGGAAATGAATGTTCAAACTGCGGACTAGTTGCGTAGGCTTACTGAACCATTCGAACTTATCTAACTTGTGGAGTTAACTCGTACCGGCTGGGCTGTGTAACTAGTGACGGAACTTTACTAGTACGGGCTGGGATGTGTAACTAGCGACGGAACTTTACTAGTACGTGATCGGCAGACTAGCAGGAACAGTTACAGCATTAGCAGCCACAGATGCAGCAGCAGCAGCCACAGATGCAGCAGCAGCAGCCACAGATGCAGCAGCAGCAGCCACAGATGCAGCAGCAGTAGCTACAGATGCAGCAGCAGTAGCCACAGATGCAGCAACAGTAGCAGCAACAATTGCAACAATACTTGCCTGACTACTCGATCTCTGCTTCGCTCTGTCTCACTCAATGATAACCAGACTGCGACAGAAAAACTCTCTCAGTTTATGCCATACAGACAGAATCGCTCTGAAACGAATTGAAAGAGTTCGTTTTTAAGTTCACTGCATGCAAAACGCTTTTAGAAAAGTTGTTAAATGAAAAGCAGGGGCAGTTGCTCTTAGCTCATGCTCGAAATTTCTGGTTTAATGATTGCTTTTTAGAATGAATTATCTTTTGCGTTGAATTGAGATTTTCGGATCAGCGACAAAGCGACAAATGTTGCAATGTTACGTTGTTGTTGGCCGTGAGCTGATTTCACTGCCTCAGAACTTGTGTTGAAACACTTCAGAATGAGCATAGACGTCAGGGAGTTTGCCACACGGCTTTCAAATTTTTGTTTAAACACTACAGAATTCAACTTAGACGTCAGCGAACTTGCTTCACTGCTATCGAATATGTGTTGAAACGCTTCAGAATGATCTTAGACGTCAGTGAGCTTGCTTCACTACATCAGACCTTCTATTGAAACACTTCAGAATGAACTTAAACTTCTACGTTCTCACTATTTTTTTAACCCATTCATCAACATTACTGCGCCCGGTAACAATTGAGTTGCTAATCAATCTGCTCGCTATTTGCCGGTGTATGAGTGCGCGCGTTGGCGTGCCTAAGACGTGCCAGACACCCGCACCCACGTGCTGTACGTGCAATAAAAAGACTCACGGAGGCAACACTTGTGACTAGTGAGGGCCTCTCGAGCAATAACACTTGTGAACGTCTGCACATGATAAAAGGAAGCAGCAGCTGTGGCGGGGGTAGCTTCGGAAAGGATAGAGACAGCTTATTACAAGTGTGTGAATGACCGTATTTTGCATGTGTGTGAATGACCGTATTTTGCATGTGTGTGAATGACCGTATTTTGCATGTGTGTCAATGACTGTATTTTGCATGTGTGTGATTAACTGTATCATGGATATGTGAATGAATGTATTTTTCATGTGTGTGTATAACTGTATTTTGCATGTGTGTGTATAACTGTATTTTGCATGTGTGTGAATGACTGTATTTTGCATGTGTGTGAAAGACTGTATTTTGCATGTGTGTGTATAACTGTATTTTGCATGTGTGTGTATAACTGTATTTTGCATGTGTGTGAATGACTGTATTTTGCATGTGTGTGTATAACTGTATTTTGCATGTGTGTGTATAACTGTATTTTGCATGTGTGTGTATGACTGTATTTTGCATGTGTGTGTATAACTGTATTTTGCATGTGTGTGAATGACTGTATTTTGCATGTGTGTGTATAACTGTATTTTGCATGTGTGTGAATGACTGTATTTTGCATGTGTGTGTATAACTGTATTTTGCATGTGTGTGAATGACTGTATTTTGCATGTGTGAAAATAACTGTAAGCTCTCATTCGAAAACCTCAGTTATTTTCCATTAAGAGCTGTCCAAATTTTTTCTGAATTGAGCTGCCAATAGAACACACTTTGATTTGGTTCTTCATATTTCTTCGCTTCTTACGAGAAAAAATAATTTCACACAACTCGGCGAAGGGATGAATGGAATTGTGGGGCAAATTTTCTCTCATCAAAGTAAAGTTTTAGTAAATAAAGTTCACCACAGTCGGTTTTTTAACCTCACAGTGCTTTTTATTAGAAATGATGATGGTCATTATAAATGACAGTGATTTTATCAGAAATAATGATCATCAATACAAATGATCAAAGTTTTATCAGATGAGATAATTGCCATCGTAAAGATTTTATCAGGAACGATGATTATCATTGTAAATGACCGAAATTTAATCAGAAATTGCGATTTTCATTGTGAATGACTATGGTTTTATCATATATGAAATTTCCCATTATAAATAACAGCAGTTTCATAAAAAATGATAATTGCAATTTCGAAGCCGGAGTTATACGATTGCGAAAATACAAGAGTAAAAGACGGAGCTGACACGATACGCGCCAGAGCTCTGCACTGCTGTAACCTTTTACGTTTATTTAGCTCGTTCTTTAAAAACAAAGAAGGACTTTTAACTGAGAACATCAGGTCGAATCACTAGTATATCCGCTAACGCTAAGAATAATCTAATTGTTATCATTAGTTTTAATTAATTGTTCAGGTCCCACTTGAACGAGAACATCGTCTCATTCAACTGTGCTCCTTGTGTACAAATTAAAATGTAGTTTAATCTCAACAGAAGTTAACAGCGGGAGTAAAGATGTACAATCGGCTGAATCTCATCGTAGCTACTACAAATAAGGATAGTTAATAGTCCCAGTTATCCAACTAATATTCAAAGCTCATTCAAATTTCATGATCAGGACTAACTTGTGCACAAATAAGTTGCGTTTCGAGTCGATTGGATGAAATCATGAGTCGATTTCGCATACTTACCTCGAGGGACGACTGTATTAAATTTAGTTTCAGCTCTCTTCATAACATCGTAGGATAAGCAGATAAACTGTGAGATAGCGTATTAACGTAAAATTCATCATAAGAATTCTTCAGTTGCGTAATAACGTGAAATCTATTCGTATTACCAACAGAAGCAGCAGCACAGCAGCAGCAGAAGCACCAGCAGCAGCATCATCATTAGCAGCACCTGCAGCAGCAACACCAGCGACAGCAGCAGCATTACCAGCATTAGCAGGAGGAGCCGCAGTGCAGCAGTAGCAATGACCCCTGCAGCAGTAGCAGCATTACCAGCATTACCAGCATTAGCAGCAGCAGCAGCTGCAGATCACTGCAGGTCTAAGAGGTCAACGAACGGACGCTCCCAACATCGCGCCCTGCTCCCGTTTTCTACGATGCTGCACAGAAACCGAACAATAAAACCGCTCAGAAAAACCTAGTGGCCACTCCAAAACAAGCGAATTACGCCCATGGAAGTACTTTCTACGGAGTCAGTTTTTGTGTTGTCATAGCAGTCGATCTTTAAGTACATAAATGGGTTCGTACTTTTACGCGTTCGTTGATTTGGATTGAAGAGAATAATCCATGTGTGCAAAATAATATGCAGCCATTTTTGAAGAGTTAGAAAAGTCATTACGCCCATGGAAATGCTTTATACTTAGATTGTTTCTGTGTTGTCATGGTAGTCGATCTTAAAGTATGGCTTCGTGTTTTTACGCGTTCGTTCATTTGCAGTGAAGAAAACATTCCATGTACGCATGATGATGTGCAGCTGTTCTTGAAAAGTTGAAAAAGTCACCAAACATGCACTCATTTCTAGGAATGTACAAAAGGAAATTATGAGATACTTTTTTACAAAAAAGTGAACTTTTTCTTAACTCAAACATCGCATTTTCGTTTTACTTTGCATCTGAAAGTTTAAGACATTTGATATTTGAACGTTTAGAAAATAATTATGGAAGCGTTGCTAAAATTGAATGATCATTTTCTGGCCGTAATTTCTAGAGTTATAATTTCTGTTGATATTTCTGCAGCAGGTTTCTGGTGGGTGACTCATTCGTAACGGGTACTTCAAGAAGATAACTTTAATATCTAAACTTCGTTGATTATAAAATCTCCATTCATATTTGTCTGCAAATTTGAATGAATGAACTATTTTTACAGAAAAATTTCGTACTTCTAAACTAAGATCAGGTGGCCTAATTTGATTTTAGAATTTAAATCAATTTCACAGTTTTACTCAAAAATTTCGTTGTCTCGTGCGTACCGTAAGTTAGTTGAAAAATTTTGTCGTTAAGTAAACCAAAAAGAATTATTGCGCGAAGTTTTGGTACGCTTTTGAAATCCGTTGGCATTTCAAGACTGACCTATTTTTCTCCCCTCGCTTACAAAATTCTTTGGAAGCTTGCTTCCTCTTTGGAAAAAACCCAAACACAAAAGTTTCTTCGATATTTAAAAACGACGAGCGTTCACATTAATTAAACAGCGCACTTTCCAAAATACATGAAAAGTTATCACTTGCGATCGTTACATAGACATTTATGAGAGATATATTCTCCATCATCAAAACACAATTTCGGCTAATTTGCCCGAGAAGGCAGAGTGAGATTTTGTAGCTGCAAACTGTTCCTAAGTGCACAAAGTTCATTGACCTGCGATGCGGATTCAGACCGCGGAAACCGCTACGAAATATTCCGCACTTTTACCAGCGCCGTGGTCCGCAGTTTGAGATTTTCAGTTTACGACACCACCGCACAGCTTTGAAAAACTGTTCTGTTTTGCGACATCGCTGAAAATTTTGAAGTTTCTTGTGAAATAATTTTTGAAAATATTTCCGATTTTCCTAAAAGATTAATTATTGGAAAAGTGCTAGTTTTACGATGTTATTGATTTATACTTCATCGTTGTTCGATTTTGCGACGTGAATTCAGTGATCAGCATTTGAGGAAAGTGTGGTATAACAGTGAACCTGTATGAAAATATATCTTTTGATAAATATAGAAATTTACAGGCAATTTATGCAACACATTCAGATATTGCCGAATCTTCAAAAAAGAGTAGAAATTTTACAACTCCTTTTACAAGCATTTATGGTAGGGAAATGAGTATGTATCTATTATTGCATTTTACAGAAAAAACTAATGTCATTTTTACTGACTACTGTACTACATAACACGGCATTTTTCGATAGCGCAATAACGAAAAATCTGTTGTTAGAATTTTTTAGAAAAATTAACTAGTGGATCGACGAGTATGAAATAAAACATCGTATATGTTTGTGCAGGCAAATTTTTTTTGGGAGCCAAAACTAGGAAATTTTATTTTTCGTAGTGGTTAACTCGGTAATATTACCTTTTTGATGTAATTTCTTTTTTTAAATTAGTTTCATCTTAATTAAGTTTTGTGTGTAAGACACAATCAAAGGATGGACGTGAGAATGTTGGTCAACTTTGCATGTGCAAGTTATTGTTGTGGACATTCTCACACAGTCATAAATATATGTAGTTATGTAAAATAATGCATGCACCCATTCATGTGGGTGTATACATTATTATATTCCCAAACCAAAATTTATCGGACATATATATAAAAATAATTTTCGGATGTTTTCCCTGGCATTTCGGTATTTCTAGAAATCTTCCAGAAATTCCGTGCATAACATCCCACTTACGTCGTTCACTTTCACGAAAAATTTGTCTTAAGAATTATTCATCTAGAAAACAAACACGATCGTATGATGGCAGCAGGATTGCAAGCATCGCTTGATAAGCGAATAAATAAAATTCCAAAAACCGTAAAACCGAATGCCACCTTCGTTTTTATATGTCATCGGACCAACAGAGTTACAGTTGGTCTTAACTCATTCAAGTTGTTTTAAAATGATTTCAAGCAATTTAAAAAAATGTATTTATCACAAGCGACACAGTAATGGATTTTTTTTAAGTTCGTTACAATGGGCACAATTGAGTACAGTTGCTTGTGGGCCCGAATAAGTTCAGCGACTTTTTGGGCATCCTATCATCAACGCTATTCTAAGGTGTACAAAATTGACAACATCAACAAAAAGACACATCATTTCTAAAAAGCTGAGAACTGTTGCAACAGCAACAAAATGACAGATGTTGCAACGTTAACCAAACGTGAGCGGGCTTCGCTGCTTCGGAAATGATTTGAAATGTTTAAAAATCATCGAAAATTTTTATGTGTGTGTTTCGGAAACCACTGCATCGATATGCCTCGTGGCTTAGATGTACCTGACTAGCAGGGATTATCACGATTACCCATCGTAAGGAGTCGTTTGATGCCTCTTCAAAAAAGATCAAGTGCAAAAAATATTAGCATTGTGTGATGGAATAACAAATGTTAAGCATTTCCGTTTACGAAATACTTGTATTATGCCCTGTTAATGTAAATCAACGGGCGGCCGTAGCATGACTATGATTAGTTTTTGACAAATTTTTAACATTGCTTGTTTTTAAATCACGTGGTTATATCGTCAAGGATGAGACTACTAATCGTGCAGATTCAAAAACGATTAGAGCAAACAAATGCATTCTGCATGTATCATTTTGAATGCTAATCACCAAATTCATTATACTCTCCTCAGCATCAAGCTTGCCTCCCAAAACACGCGTTTTAAAAGGGAAACAGAATAGGTTTACCACTCTGCAATTTTCGTTGCTGTGGTCATGTCCAGAAAATGCTGAGCTGCAAAGAACCTCTCAATGTATGGAAGGAACTCGGTTCCAGGGCAGACCGCCAAAACTCAGGGTAGAAACAGCGTTCGCCCTGAGCAGGTTTGCAGGGAACCGCTAGCCGTAAGCTGGATACGAAACAGATGAGACTCAAAAAGCGAGTGTTGACTGGAAAATTCATGTCTTTTGCGAATGGACAATGGCTGGCGGCGTAATGCTGATCTTGAACGGACAAGGAGATGTTTTAGAAGCTTTGACCTGGAGCATTTGAAGCCAATGAAAAATACAACGGTATCCGATTGAAAAATGAAATGCCGTTGAGTTATGGGAAAATTGTAGTAGATATGAAATTTTTGACCAGGCTTTACAACGTTCCCATTATGTGGAGTTTTAAAAAGTGTTAAATTTTGTGTTTTAAGCCTAAAATATCATCTCGAAGGCTTTGCATCAACCAGCACTGCTACATAATGACAACTCACGCGCGTCCAAAAATTTATAACACAGGAAATTTATTTCAGCATTTGCGATTGTTTTGGATTATATGGATTGAGAAAATTTACATGTTTTAACTTTATTTATAAAGCAACGAGGTATAAGAATGTGCTTAGCCACACGCCGTGCACTGACCGGTTTGTTGAAAATGAAAACATTTCGAACGATGCTTCGAAAAATCATTTTTTATTTCACGCTCACGCTACTAAAGAGGCCATTTCCATCTCGTTTCTGACCCATTTTGTCAACAGCGACAAGGTACGGTGCAGTTGTTGAATTTTATTTTAGAGATATTTCAAAGCAGATACTTGTGTCAGTGAATGAAACAAAAAATATGAGTTAATTTCGAATGAAACTCTTTTATTCACCTGATTTCTGTACACATTATATTTCATTTTGAGCGAGTTTAATTTTTCTTAAGATTTAATTTTAATTAATTTGATAACCATTATTTTAAAATTAAATTCAATTGAAATTAAATTTTGTTCATATCAAGGCCACACAAAATCCCCTCAATAGCAACAACACTATAAAACTTACAGTAAAAATGGCTGGCTACGCGCAAAAATGACTTTTTTACCATTATTACAACGTGCAGAAAATAATGGAAACAGTATTTCACAATGACAATAATTATCAATAACAATACTCCTTAAAAGACATTTAAAAGACAATTCAAACAAAAAGCAGTCATATTGAAACACTCACCCATATTTATATCACATTGATAATAACGCATGAGCAACAATGCAAAAATAAAAGCAACTTGAAATGTCACAAATGATATAACAATAGCAATAGACGACAGCAGCATTACAAGAATATAAGACAGCTAGCAATAATAGGAAACATCAGTATCATAATTGTAGTGAA
>JACJUY010001641.1:0-46736 GCA_014220935.1 Platorchestia sp. MABIK | reverse complement strand
TATAAAACTTTTACATCGTAATTTTTGTCAAATTGGAAATAATGTACATCCCAACATGGCAATACAACTTTTATCAAACAAGCCTGATCACAGCAGCAATCAAATTGAATTCTACTTCAATTCACGAAAGACGAAACGGAAACAATAATTCAAATTTGTATATATCGTTTTTTTAATCGTTTTTAATCGTATTTTTTGCCAAATCGGAAGTGATGCACATCCCGACAAGCCACACCCTTACGATGCCGTTCATCAAACAACTTCCACGTCTCACTAAAGGGTAAAAAATCAAGCTCAAACTCCCTTGTCTACAAAAGGCGCAAGGGGGCGAAGTTTACTACATTGGTCAGCATTGAGGGCAGTTCTGATCATTTCAGTACTACATTGGTCAGCGTTGAGGGTAGTTCTGATCATATCAGTACTACATTGGTCAGCATTGAGGGCAGTTCTGATCATATCAGTACTACATTGGTCAGCATTGAGAGTAGTTCTGATCATATTAGTACTACATTGGTCGGCGTTGAGGGTAGTCCTGATCATATCAGTACTACATTGGTCAGCATTGAGGGCAGTTCTGATCATATCAGTCATGACTGGAGCTGAGCTGAGGCCAGCTTAGACATTGCGCTAACACGATATGATGGACTTCTACTTTGAGCTAATGCCCCGTAAGTATTTTACGAAAATCATTCCCAGATTTTATGCACATTATTCGTACATTATTATAGTTTTCAGATATATTACGAGAAATGGATAAAGTTAAATTATTATTTTTCGGCTTTACACGCTCTGGTTTAAGATATTCACGATGATGAGAATAAATTTACTTTTTTTTACATCGTTTTGTATCCTAACGTTTTGCTTCTCAGTTTTGGGTTGCAGCCGTGGGGAAGTCACCAAGGTGGCAGGCGTAAAACTACAAGTGGAATCTTTGTATTTCAAGCACAAGTGGTCACTGCAAGCATTTCAAGCAAAGGTTGTAACAGCAAGAATTTCTAGCTGGGATGGTCACTGGAAACATTTCCAGCAGAGAAAATGACAGGAAACATTTCTAACAGGAGTGGTCACTGCAAACATTTCAAGAAATTCTACAGGTCGACGGCTGTCGTACTATGACTGCAATTGTTCGTCGTTAGAATATATGACAAAGTTAATCAATGTTTTTTGCGCAAAAACTTGCTTACGAGAAGAATAGTCCAAGGTTTTTCCAAAATAATTTTTTAAAACATCATTTTCAGAAAATGAGTGTTGTCAAAAATGAAGGAATGTGAATGGAGAAATGTCTTAAAAGTTCATTTGAAAAAGTAGTGTTATAAATGAAGAAAAGTTTAAAAATATAGATATATTTTTAGTGACCATGATATTCTATGATATATGGAAGAATTATTTACCTTCAATTTTTACATTATTTAATCTAACAGATGCTTACGAGACTTCAAACCAACAGCTCATATTTGTAAGGTATTTTGCAACTGTTGAACAAATTTATTATGACCTAGCATAAATCTACGTTCAAAAATTATTTTAACAAACATGAATAGTACCAATTTCGAGACAATGATTTAAGAAATTGAAGAAATGCCAAAGCGCCATAATTACGTCATTGAGTGTCCGGGAATACTGTTTCGATGTACCTTGAGCATGGTTTCAATACACTGATTCTAACGAGACACGGTCACATGTCAATTGGCATTAACCATTATTATTTGGCCAGGAACACCAACAAAACGATTTTGGAAAACGCAGCCACAGTATTTAGACCGCAGACTTTTTTAAACTGAAATCCATATCACCACTTCCGATTGATAGACAAACTGTGTGTGTTACTGCTTTTGCAACGCGCTCTTGTCATGATTTTAAAGTATAAAATCTAGACTTCCGCTTAAAAATCTGAATTGTAGGTAATACGCAAAACCGTTCACACAATCACGTGAAATCTGCATGAACGCGTTCTGTCACTTTCTCTCATCGACCTTCGCTGGCTATCACGGACTTGACCATGACTCATACGCTGACTTCATCTGCTGGTATTAGTTAAGTCCGTATGGGTTATGGGTCACATAGATCAAAAATAGGTCAAAGTATTATTGATCAAGTTCATATGGATGAAATTCATTTTGGTCAAGTTCATATTAATGAAGTCCAAATAGGTTGAGACAATATGAGTCAAATTTATTCTGGTCAAGTCTATTTTGATCAAGTCTAACTCGGTCACGTCCATTTGAACCGAGTCCACATGGGCCAAGTTCATGTTGGTCACGTCCAAATGGGTCAAGTCCATTTGTGTCACATCCAGAAGGGTCAAATTCACATTGGTCATGACCACTTGGGTTCAATTAATATTGGTCACGTCCATATGGTGGGCCAAGTCTGTTTTGGTCAAGTTTATACGGGTGAATTCCATTTATGTCAAGTCCACAAGGGTCCAATTCACATCAGTCACGCGACAGGGGTGAGGCAGCAGAGCACCCCGCCATGCACTCAGGAGCAGCACACAGGCGGGGTCGGAAGTGGTCAGTCATGCCAGATAAGGAGATCTCCGCAGCAAACTTATCTCCGGCTCACCGTCACTTCAATTTCCAGTTACTTGATCATCGCTCCAACTAACTTCGTTTACGAGTGATGGCTCTATCAATGAACGAAAATAACAATAATATATCTAGGTTCAAAAAATATATTTTCATAGTTCAAAACGGACGGTTTGTTGAAATGTGAGTAATTTGTTCATCACTGGACCTTAGCTGACCCATGATGAGTCTGTGGTTGAACGAAACCTATATTAATGTATCTTAAATCTAAAAATCTTTCCCTTGTTTTAAAATGGATTTTACTTAAATAGATAACACACACGTTTAAAATTTAGGCAGTCAAATTTACTCTCACTTTACTTACAGAAACAATTCTCCAGCTTAAATGAACTGACACGAGATTTGGATTTGACGTAGGACTTGTTAAATAAACTTCCACATTTCCTTTATGTTCCTTAGGGCAAGAGAGGGCGAAGTAGTCGACGGTTTTTTAAATTCAGTCCTAAAATATGAATTTAATGTTTTAAAAAATGAGAACTGCAGGCCAGCGAATCTTTCATGACAACTATAATGCTCAGGAACGTTTCTGTGTATTTGAAAAATATTTTGAATCCAAGTTGAACCCTCACTGTAATTCCGAAATATTGTAATAGTACCAGATGCAGGACTCTCTTACCTTTTATGCGTAAACTCTAAGGTCTCAAGATCGAGTAATTGGAACGGCTTCGTGTACAGTAATTAACTTACTTTCCTGACCCAATACAAGAACCTCTAATGCAGTGTTATTCACTAATTTTAGCAAGAGAGCCACTTCGGTTAAACGCATTGATTGAGAGAGCCGCAGCTACTGCAAGTTAGCGTATATTACGTAAATTACGTATTAATTAATTTGGATACATATTTTTCGAGAGCCGCGCAATGACTACCACTGCCCTAATGCAAAAATGTGTAGTGCACCGGTAAAGTGAAGTTTGACTTGCAACGCGAATAGTCAGACAGAATAAAGAAGCGTAGAGAATATTTATCCCGTGCACAAGATTAGGCTTTCATTTTAAGCTCTTGTCGTCTTGGAATTTTTGAATGAAATTCTGTACATTTTATTGTTATTTCGTCAAATCAGTAATGGATTATTCTCAAAATTAGTTGGAAATTTAAGTGCTTACAGATGTCTCACTTTAGAATATAATATGCTGTCATTTACATCAAAAGAGATTTTTGAGAAATCCCTCGTCGATTTTCCATTTTTTGTTACAAATATTAACGAAAATTACTTGAATTAACAATTGAACCAAATTTAAAAATTGAGGTTTAAATGCTTTGAAGACAGAAACGAATCATTGTAATACTTTATATTTCGTCATGAAATGCTCTTTAACCACAAACAGATAAATTCTCAGCCACTCAACTGTTCCAACAAAAACTATGAAGACTTTCAACCTTAACAGTTCAAGTGTATAAAAAATCAACTTATAAAGTATAAGGAAAGACATTTCAGTTGTTAAATGAAGACGTCCGTACCATGATTATATTTGTTTCGGCCTTCAACTTTGACTGTTTGCGTAACTCCGAATGCTTGCGCAACGCTCTTTCGTTTCTGGGATTGCTCATATTCTCGCTGAGCATAATTTGTGTCTCAATCCAGGAAGTTTTGGCGTCGTGAGCTCGAGCGTGAAGCTCCAGTCCTCTATTTCGAGGCTTGAGAGCGTCAGCTCTTCAAGGTAATCATATCCACTTCGATATTTCCAGTCTAAAACGATGTGACCATATCCACTTCAACATTTCCAGTCTATAACGATGTGACCATATCCACTTCGACATTTCCAGTCTATAACGATGTGACCATTTCCACTTCGACATTTCCAGTCTACAACGATGTGACCATTTCCACTTCGACATTTCCAGTCTAAAACGATGTGACCATATCCACTTCAACATTTCCTGTCTAAAACGATGTTTCCGAAACGTGCGATGAGCAAGGCTCGTGAATTATACAAGCTAACTTGAAATTCTAACTGGCTAATTCTGGGGATTCGAAATTTTGACAAGCGAGCGTCGATTAAGGGAATTTTCGTTTGTTTTCTGACACACTTTAGTTTTGTTAAGGAGAACAAAAGTTATTACATAATAAAACGATAATAAGAAACGTCGATTACTGTTATTTTTATTTGTTTTATGACGCACTTCACTCTTTATTCATTAGAACAAAGGCTTTAACATAATAAACCGACAATGAGAAATCATCGATTAGGGTAAGTTTGTTTATTTTCTTACCCATTTCAGTTTTTATCAACGAGAACAAAAGTTATAACAAAATCAGGCGCAAATGAGACAAGTGGAGATGAAACAAATTCGTAAAATTGTATACTCCTAAGTATACAATGCAGGTTATAATGATTAGAAAAACACTTATAAGTTATTTAGTTCTTGGGAATTTCGTTCAATTTTTAAACGCACATCAAACCAGGTAAAAACAAAGAATTGATGTAAAGAGTAAGCAAAACGAACAGACACATTCCAAACAAATTTCCAGGATAATCTTGGGTTGGGAGAAAGGGGGGAAGAAATGATAGAATGTTTGAAATTATTGATGTTTAAACAAACTATTTCATTATCAACAACGTAAAAAATATAAACATTGTATCGCACTAGCTAGTTTACGAACAGTTTATATTAAAGTAAAATTGAACTTATAAGTTCAAGACAAAAACTTTCAGTTTGAGAAATTATTATCACTTTGCTAACTAGTCTTGAATACTCCACNGCTATAACATAATAAACCGACAATGAGAAATCATCGATTAGGGTAATTTTGTTTATTTTCTTACCCATTTCAGTTTTTATCAACGAGAACAAAAGTTATAACATAATCAGGCGCAAATGAGACAAGTGGAGATGAAACAAATTCGTAAAATTGTATTCTTTTATGTATACAATTCAGGTTATAATGATTAGAAAAACACTTATAAGTTATTTAGTTCTTGGGAATTTCGTTCAATTTTTAAACGCACATCAAACCAGGTAAAAACAAAGAATTGATGTAAAGAGTAAGCAAAACGAACAGAAACATTCGATGTAAATGTCCAGGATAATCTTGGGTTGGGAGAAAGGGGGGAAGAAATGATAGAATGTTTGAAATAATTAATGTTTAAACAAACTATTTCATTTTCAACAATGTAAAAAATATGAACATTGTATCGCACTAGCTAGTTTACGAACAGTTTATATTGAAGTAAAATTGAACTTATAGGTTCAAGACAAAAACTTTCAGTTTGAGAAATTATTATCACTTTGCTAACTAGTCTTGAATACTCCACGTAGCTGATATCAGGGCAAGATAAAATTGCTATTTTCTATTTTCATCAATTTTTTCATTCCAAGAGCATCAACTCTCGGAATTTTTTTGAGAAATAAAAGTCAGTTAGGGGAAAAATGGCCGAAAAATGAAAAGTGAACATTCTATTTTCCAGCGACGACGAATATGTTATCACTCTTTTCAGCGAAAAATTTAAGCAGTCATAAGAGTCGCCGCACTCCCCAAAATCCAATTTTTCTGTTTACTAACAGAGGAATTGTGTTTACAAGTGCCGCTTTGAGATCAGCATTTAAGATATATTACTTTTTTCAGGATGTCACTTGCAAAAACGAAGATATAAGAAATTAAAATCCTTATCTGGACTGCGTATATTGCTAAGTCAATGCTAATTGTGTCACAGTGTATGAAGATACACTGATGATACACGTTGCGGCAATGCTCTCATTGGCAAAAAGTTGCAAAAATTATAAAATTTACATAAATGACTCACAGCTCTCATTAGCAAAATAATTGTATTGATTTACTGCATGGCATCGTATGTTGTTACTCGGATTAGAATTGATGGAATTAGATTAAATTCTCAAAGTCTACGTAAGTTATTGACAGGTAACAGCCACAATGTGTTTCAATCTCAATTTATGAGCTCGATTCAACCGTTAATTTTATAATGTACGTAGCTTTTCAGATTAGTTCGATAGCTTTGTAAGAGCAGTTAAGTTTTCTTGGACCGTATTATATTTTCAGATTCCTCTCATAGGAAGCATGAAATAAAGAAACAGCGGGATCGAAATTTTTTACATAAATAAATGGTGAATATTTTCGGTCAAAGAAGTCAAGGTGCAAAAAGCAGAAAAAATGTGAAAAATCGAGATGTGAAAGCATGAGGTGATTCATAAAAAGATTTCAGTGATTCATAGAACAAAGACGCGAACCTCGGATATCAGAAAAAATCATACGGCAAAGTATCAGCTGATGCCACTCACAGCGGCGACAATGACGGATATTTTGCGTAAAATCCAATATGGATAGCTGGGAGCTGTGTTATAAGATTAATTTAAGAAGATCTCCAGACAACAAGCAAGAAAGATGATCAAGTGTCCAAGGCAAGTGAGATATTCGAGCTTCCTTAACATGCACGATGAAATTTGTTAAAATGGATGCACTTTTGTGACTGAAGGTTGCATCGCATCTCTCTCGCTTGGAAAAATATGGTTCCCAGTTTCTCAATTTTATTTTGTCTTGGAATTGCTCGAATCTTGCATATTAAGTTCTGTCGAACTAAAACTGCATTAGTTTAGACACAAATACATAAAAACTGTCGTGAAATCTAAAATTCTATTGTCTTGATACTAACATTAGCTTCACCTTTTGCCCATGCATCATGTAGTGCAGATGTGTAGCATCAACATTTTCTTATACTTTAAGCTTTACTTAAGCTGATGTGAAGCCCCATTTTAATTTTGCAGCCTATATATTAAGAAATAATTAGATTTTCATTTAATTGAAAAAAACTGTCATCTAGCAGCGCGGGTAAAGTAACTCTAACAGAGGACATCAAGATGATTTAAGCAACATTTTAAACAAACGAACCCGAGATAACAGACAATCCTCCATTGAACGAATATTTCAAAATTTTGTTTCCTGAAGAACAAGATTGTGAAGGCATGTGAACTGGAGCGTCATTAATTCATGAGCCTACGATCTACGCGAAGCATTCGATTCATTCGTAGCACGCGTAGATCCTACACGTACAATCCCAAGGTCATTCAGCTACCTCCGTCAACATATGGGAATCCTGGCGAATTTCACAATCTCAACTCTATTTTTTTCGACAGTCGCTTGCGTAAGTCGTGGTGACCAAACTTCCGCCTGTACGCTTGGCTCTAACTGTACACCAGCAAGAAAAAGAACTTTTGGAGATAAAGGAACTCACCCCAAAGAGCACACGATGTTGTATCGCGTGCCTGCGACGTTTCGTGGCGCCAACTTTTGCGCCGTTTCTTGCCACGAGCGTCAACTTTTATGCCGTTTCTTGCCACGAGCGTCAACTTTTGTGCCGTTTCTTGACAAGTGCATCAACTTTTGTGCCGTTTCTTGTCTCGCGCGTTAACTTTTGTGCCGTTTCTTGACAAGTGCATCAACTTTTGTGCCGTTTCTTGTTTCGCGCGTCAACTTTTGTGCTGTTACTTACCACGAGCGTCAACTTTTGTGCCGTTTCTTGCCACGAACGTCAACTTTTGTGCCCTTTCTTGACAAGTGCATCAACTTTTGTGCCGTTTCTTGTCTCGCGCGTTAACTTTTGTGCCATTTCTTGACAAGAGTGTCAACTTTTGTGCCGTTTCTTGCCACGAACAACTTTTACACCGTTTCTTGGCACGAAATAATTAATTAAAGTAAATGATGGATGAAATAANTTAAACATCTCATACACAAAACCCTACACGAGAATTCATGATGGAAGAACCAAGAAACTGAATTCAATTCTGCCAAGAAACTGCTAATTACAAGTCTGCTGATAAACTGCTAACAAGTCTATTGATAAACTGCAAACAACAAGTCTGCTGATAAACTGCTAATTACAAGTCTGCTGGTAAACTGCTAATTACAAGTCTGCTGATAAACGGCTAATTACAAGTCTGCTGATAAACTGCTAATTACAAGTCTGCTAAGAAACAATTAAAATAGGGCACGCGTGATGAGTTTGTGTATTTTTCCAGCAGAAAGCGCAAAAAAGCGATGATCATCAACCCTTAAGGGGCGGATTTTCCGAACAAGGATTGTTTCAAGTCTCCATGCGTGTAAAAGCGTGTAAAAACAAGATATTTTCACCATGTTTTGTCAACATTCAGACGTAGCCGGTTGCCACCCAAGGTTACTGTTGCTTGTTCCGTTGCCCGCAGCATTTATTTGGATTGTTGACTCCCCGCAGTCTGTTCACGGGGAGCTTTCCTCACACGCTTTGCCATTTGCCCGATTAAATATGGCTTTATAAATGTTGCTTGGAGGGTTATTGGCACGGATAAAACCATGAAAGAATAAGAGTTTGTTAGTTTTGCCAGAAGAACATCACTAAATTGATTTATTCACATTGCAGTTGGGCCAATTTGCTCACTGGGTTGCAGGACCGATTTACTCACCGCGTAGCTGAGCCAAGTCAATAAAGTTCTATTGATCAAAATATTACATTTCTAGGCGATAATTTAAGAGTAAATTTGTAAATTCGTCAAAAGTTAAACTTAGACGAAAGTCTTGAGTGCATGGTGTTTCTGCTGTTTACGTATTTTTTAAGGCGTTGAAATTTATGGCCTCTATCAAGGACGCGAGACATTTCTTTTTAATAGTAGAAGCATACTTCCCAAAATTCTGCCGTCTAACAGAACTGAATAACTTACGTTATTTTCAGGTATAGATGTTGTGATGGTTGGTACCTAAAACGGTAAATCGTATTGAAATTTTAAAATGTTGAGAGTGCTTTTGCGAAAAAAAACGATTCGGAATTACAAGTAGAGCAGACAGAGAGCAAAGCAGAGACAGAGCTGACCAGATATAACAGAAATAAATAACAATAAAAACATAAAATTAACTTAGAAGTCAGCCCCTATTTACAGAAAAAAACGTCACTCTGCCTCAAAAAACAATAGCAAACATAACATTAAGTTAGAAATAAGACCCTCGTTTAAAAACAAGCAGCCACTCCGCAGCAAAAAACGATAACATGTGTAACATTAAGCTAGGACTAGTCCTTGTTTAAAAAAACAGCCACTCTGCCGTAAAAAACAATAACACACCTAAAATTAACATACAAATGTTTTTCTCGTGTAAAACAAACAGCCACTCTGCCGCAACGAACAACCAAACCAAACACAACATTGAATTTAAAAAAAGCTCCTAGTTAAAAATACAAGCAGCTACTCAGCCGCGAAAAACAATGCCAAACATAACATGAAGTTAAAAATAAACCCCTCTTTATAAACAAAGAGCCACTCTGGCGCAAAATCAGAATTGCAAGAAACCTTCGCCCGGCACCGCAGCACCTCACCTTGACCTGCCCAGCTGATCAATGTTGCTGCACCGACCGCACTCGCACTCGTACATCTCAGCTTTTTATTTCATTTATTCTTTTATTTGATTGGTGGGGTTTTATTTGAATAATTTGTCTCCTTATAGTGGTTGTAGAGTCTGCAATCACTGCCCCCTCGCAGTGATGGTAGAGTTTGTTACTGTTGCCCCCACGTGGTGATGGTAAAGTTTATTACCGTTGCCCCCTCGTAGTGATGGTAGAGCTTGTTACCACTGCCCTCTCGTAGTGATGGTAGAGTTTGTTACCGTTGCCCCCATATAGTGATTGTATTGTGTAGTAACATTGCCCCCTCATAATCATTGAATGGTTGGATAATATTGCTAGGTTGGACAGTTGGTTGGACAGTGTGATAACATTGTGTGCTCATTGTGATTGTGCAGCTTGGAAAAAACATGCCCTGTGATAGTCGCACGGTTTTTTCTGTGTGGGGGGAATAAATAATTATATTTTTTGATTGCAGAAATCTGTGCGGGGATTTCATTGAGAAAATTACTTTTCCTACAAAATTTTGAGGATTTATACGGGCATGGAAAATTTTATGATTCATAAGAGTTTCAGTGAGATAAATTATTTTAATACGTAAGTAATTCGTAAACACGCACTGTCGATAAAAGTCGAGTTTCACGAACAAATAGGCCAATAATAACTAAAACCAAGAACAAGATGTATTATTTACGTAGTATAAATAAAAGCTGTAAAGTGAATGTGAACGTAACACAGACAACCTGATTTTCTGACGTCATGAAAGCAACATCCTGACATCACATGCGCATGTAATTGCTGTGTGATTCCTCTCATATAAATTATTATCAAAACCGAAATCTCCTAAATAAATTTCCTTCTACGTGTGCTTTGACTGATTTCCAAAAAATGCGATGAAAAATGTAATCAAGATTTTAATACCATAATTTTTCTAAATGTATGCCATCAAATCTGATTCAGCGAGGAATAAAATGACGTTATCTGAGGGGACTTGAAAAAGAGAAAATTTTATTCGATTAGTTACATGCTGTGAGAACTGTGACTCGAGAAATCGGTTTGTGCTTTTTTTCGTAATTGATAACTCCATCATTGCGGGCCTTGGGGAACATTAGCGTACATTTTCAAAGCT
The DNA here is from genome assembly GCA_014220935.1 of Platorchestia sp. MABIK. Lineage (NCBI taxonomy): Eukaryota > Metazoa > Arthropoda > Malacostraca > Amphipoda > Talitridae > Platorchestia > Platorchestia sp. MABIK. The sequence continues at coordinate 35,703 of JACJUY010001641.1, read as the reverse complement.
GTTCAGGAATGTTTAATTTAAAGCGCTTGATAAAAAACTGCTCTGGGTTGAATTGCGGTTACTTTGTTGCCTAGACGTGGCTACACCCTGGCCTGCACATGGTTACACCCTGGCCTGCACGTGGTCACACCCTGGCCTGTACATGATACATGTCAGACGGCCCGGAATAGTTGGGCAGCAACTCGAAATTGGGCTACAAGTTCTGCAGATGCATTCTGTTCTGTTTTTTTTTTTAGTTCTTCAACCCCATACGCTGCAGCCCGTTGCTGAACTGTAGAGATATTGCGCTTTTCATCTCCTTAGCCCTCTTAGCGTTGTATAGCTGGTGACATCCTGTCGGGACGTTCTAGTATATGTATTTTAATTTATTATCCTTTTTTATAAAGTGATGTACTTCTTGCGACTTTGGGGGGTGGGGAGGTCTTAAATTTTCTTTTCTTGAATGAATAAAAAGGGAGATCCAATTTCGGTTTATCGTTTTCATCCATCATGAAGATCCTTTCAATCTTTAAGAAAACTCTGACCTTCTTTGAACCAATCCTCCATTTCAGAATATGTGACAAATTGCCTATATCGAATATTACATCCAACAAAGCCAATTCACGGGGTTTTTGTAACTCGCATGTGAGTCAATCCGCCAATTCCAGGTCGAAAAAGTTATGAAAAAGATGTAAAAAACAGCGTTACTTTTAAGTTGCACGTACCCGATCTCAAAATTAGTGCTTTTGTTATTCACTTCTCATCATACAACGATTAAAAATTCTAAGTACGATCATCGGACCAAATCCTGATTTGGAAGCCATTAAATTAGAGCAGCCCTTCGTGCAGAGAACACGTGACTTGGGTGACCCATTGACTTGTCCCTAAATTTAGCAACGTTCGACAGGTGAAACTCGAGTGGCGCAGTGGCTTCGGTGCACTACTGATTCTTAATTCTATGTTCGCTTACGCAACAACAGATTTTGATGACAGCTTCGCCGATACTTTTAAATGCGCTTTTTGTTGCCACGTGTGTTGTTTTCACTCCGGTGCTCCTAAACACGGTAAAGGTGGTTATCAGGTTGTTTGATCATGACCCACATGTATAGTAGAAATGTATAAATATAATGTGTGCTTTGTAAATGAGTGGTGGAAATGCATGAATAAAATGTATGTGGTAAAAATGCATGCAGGAACATTTAGACAATGTGGAAGTTCCAACAATGAGAATCGCATCAAAAATATGGCTCATGTAAACACTTTGACCCTCCTCCAGAATAAGGTTCATCTCAAGAATGAGGTTCATCTCAATAATATAAGTTAGATCATCAACACTACCACCCATATCATCAATAAGACCGTATCAACGCCATAGGTCGCGTCAACTTAAAGTTTGCTGCCGCATTATTTTAGATACGCATGAAAACTACAATAGAAATCAGAATAGGAAATGGCAGCAGAAACGAGCCAAGTGGCTCATTCTCGGGTTGTCCCCAAGTCCCGTGCCGTGAGACACAAGTCACGCACAGGCAACAACGCAACACATTTACAATGATCAGTTGTCTTGCACAATCAACGGTGGATTTATGCAAGCGCAATGTCTTTAAACTCTGTCAGTATGCAAAGTATGATCCTATGATTTAAAAAATTAAATAATTTATTTACCACAAGCGTTACAGTAGTATATTGTTTCTTAAGTCTAGTACATTGGTCAAATTTGAGTATAGCTACCTGTGGGCCCGTATTAGTTCAGTGACTTCTAGGACATTCTATCATCAGCGCTATTTTAGGGCGTACAGTAATGCTTAACCTAATTCACTTGGCCCAGTTGCGCACTAGACTAATCAATGAATTAGTTCACTCGAGATTTGATGCTTAATTTTACAATAGTAGTTTAAACTAGCCATGAATTGACCGTTTTCTTAACATTACTGGAAATACTATTGCTATGATCACCTTCTTTTAACACCATGCTGACGTTACCATCGGATAAAGCAAGCAAAGTAAAATTAGAAATAAAATACAAATAAATAAGATAATATAAATGAAGTAGATGTAAAATACATAAATGACTATATAATGCAGATACATAATGCTTATTGAAGTCGGTTCCTACTGCAGTGCGCATATAGGTACTTCTCCTTAAAACTAAACGATCTCCCCAGTCTAACTTAATCGCCCTCTGCATGCGTGTATTTCGCCACCCAAAGTAATTAAATCGCTTGTGCGGCGAAAAACATGCATGCTCCGGCGAAAAAGTTAGACTGGGCAGCAGAGCCGGCAACTACAGACGATGCCTGTGATGCTAACATGTCAGATGAACATGAGCGATGCGTACATGACAGACTCAGCTACCCGCCAGCATCATGGTAGAGCACAAGACAACAAGAGGGGGAGCACAAGACAACAAGAGGGTGAGCACAAGACAACAAGAGGGTGAGCACAAGACAACAAGAGGGTGAGCACAAGACAACAAGAGGGTGAGCACAAGACAACAAGAGGGTGAGCACAAGACAACAAGAGGGTGAGCCCAAGACAACAAGAGCACCATAGCGTCACGTGTAAAGCATGTGCAGCAGTTCTATGCTTGCCTCAGGTTACACTGCTGCTGAGCAGTCCAACGCTCCCTTGCACTCAATGTATTTCTTAACTACTTGACTAAGCTATCCTGAGACATATTTCTTAACTACTTGACTAAGCTATCCTGAGACATATTTCTTAACTACTTGACTAAGCTATCCTGATGCAATAGTTTGGTGTTATACGCCAAACCATTGACTAAGTTACCCTGGATACATCTTAGCCACTTCACTAAGTTATCCTGATGCCATAGTTTGGATTTATACATTAAACTTTTGACTAAGTTGCCCCGGATACATGCTAGCGTCTTCACTACGTTATTCTTATGCAATAGTTTGGTGTTAGACTAACCTGAACATATCTTAGCCAACTAACCAAGTTATCATGATGTGATGGTTTGATGTTGATTTATGAGTCACCTGGACGCTCTCGACCCTCGGGTTGTTCGTCTCGAATCTCAATATATGAGGGTAAAAATAAGTTTCGAGTTATTTAACTAACAAATACGAAGCTTGGTTCAAGTTTTCCGTAACTTGGTGTAACTGGTCTAAAAGTTTCACAGGAACGAGGGGCGCATGAAATGATATGTTGCAGAAGGATTGGCAGGTGCGTTCCTAAATGTCGTATTGGGTTTAAGACTTTCTGCATGATATCCTTCGGTTAGTAAGATAAAATGGGCATACGAACAAAATGCTCGAATTATAAGCCTATTTCAGTGAATTTTGTTGAAATACACGTGGAGCAACTAAACAACTGCGTCGTTTAGACAGGAACGCAAGTTTCGTAGAAGAATGCAGCTCGAGCCAAACACGTTTCCATAATTAATACTTGCTACGCACGATATGAGATCCTGAACATAGACCAGTCACAGAATTTCAATTGGCAGCTAGCGAAGCAGCATCTACTTTCAAAGACCTTCGATGGATCACACGCAAGTGAGCGCGAAAAAATACAGTGTGGAATATTCCGCGCTCTTTGAATCTGATGGCATGGCACGTGTGAAATAGAAAGCATATGTCACTCTTGTTGTAACTAATGTTTATTCTTATTTTAAATTCAAAAGAGCGGGCCAGTTTGCGTGGCATCGCAAATGTTGTTTGAATGTACCTATTGATCGATTTATTCAAAAGAGCGCAAATGTTTAACACGTTGACCTCAATATGTTAAACTAAGTTCAATATTCAACTCAAATTTAAATTCAGTTGTAGTAGGCAATTTTGAAAATAGCAATCATTAAGAGGATAGTGTCTTCATTTAGTTTTCATTAAATGTTCATGAAAATTGATATTTTTTACCACTGGTCGGTCAGCAGCATTATGAAAATCCCCTCCACGGCCACTAGTGGCTCACGTTGCATTCAAAGTGTTAAGCACCAGTTGATCAATTTATTCAAAAGAGAGCGTAAAAATTAATAGTGCAAAACATTTTAGGTAAAAAATTAGTTAAAAAGGCCCAGCTTAAAATCGGTCCATCATATTTTGTGCAGACTTGTAGAGCGGAGTTCCGTGCAGCAACGACCGCATCAGCGCAGGTCACCGCAGCAACACAGACGTTGGCCGAGGCTGCTTTGCGGCTGCGCAGAACTGCTCCGCTTCAGGCAGGTCATTTGGCCCATGAGCAAGAGAGAGAGATTTTCATGAATGTGGTATTTGAGCAGCATGGAGAGAATGAGTGGTATACCAGATGTGCTGAAGATGATTGTGGTATGAGCTGTCGTGCTGGATTGAATCATGAATGTAACTGGAGTAAGAGACATTGACTGGAATGAGGTAGCCATGTAGAGTGGGTTGTAGTGACCCACCATGCCTGAGGGTGGTTTTTGACGTACTGGTTACCCCAGTGATGCCGTCCAATGGTAGTTTGTGACAAGGATTAGTGGATCCTGAGTAGTTTATTGGACAAGTCTGGTACACAGGTGCTGAATTCTTGCGTGAATGTTGTCAGTATTGCCGGGAGAATTGTAGGCCGTTACAAAGGCCTCAACACTGTCGGCCCTCACTTTCAACTTCAGCTTCAGCTTATGCGGTCGTGAGGACATTTTTTCGCAACAGCGGCGTGGCGCCGGCGCTGGCAGCCAAGTGAATTTTGATAACTTGATTTCAGAGTTGAACGTGGCGAAATTATATTGGGAATCTTTTTATCATCAGCTGCAGTTCATTTTGAGCTCCTGACGTTATTTTGATCCGAGTTTTAATCTTTTGAACGAACGCCCTCGAAATGCGCTGAAGATAAGTATGTGCTTCAATTTGAATAACTGTTACTTTCCATTATTAAAATAGCTAACAAATTAGTCTTTTCTCGAATTGTAATGAAATATACTGTGCGTAGCTCATTTTCAAAATAACTTAGTTTTAATCAATAATCTTTCTTATCCATCCAAGGGTTGCAACATTGCAACACTACTGACATCTTGAACGCCTGTTACGAGGTACAAACTAGAAAGCTCCAATCGGAACATTTAACCCAGAAGTTGCCTTTGATGCGAGCTATGATATTTGTAGCTTTGTGTTCGAGTGACACCAAATACTCGGCCTGCAGAGTTCGGTTAACTGTCAGCTTTGCATGCAGTATTACATTCAGGAGCAGCGTAAGAGCACCCTTCGTTAGTCGTAAGTAATTAATTCGATTAAATTCCAAAGTTTTAAATTGAAGACTGATATCGTTAAACTTAATACACGGTATAATCGTTGATTGAATTCCGAATTAGATAATTAGTTTACAAATACTCCGATTCAAGTACAACTCCCGAAAGTTAATTTCATTGATCGATTTGAGGATCGTGTGACCACTACTTAAAGGTTAACCATCCTAAAGTTTTTTTTGGCTATATTTTTAATACCTGAAAATATATTTGGTTATAAGAATTGCACTTGATTGTTTAAACAAACGCTTTCTGATATAATATTGGAGCTGAAATAAATAAATTACCAACACAAGTCCAGTAGAATTACATGACATGACAATCTCGTGCTTAGCTCGTGGGTTGATTGGAAAATGACTTGAAATTTCAGTTTTAGCACATATCCTGCGATGGGTTAAACTCAATTTCAATATTCAATTCAAATTCAAAGTCAATTGCAGTGAGCAATTTTGAAAACAGCAAACATGAACTGGACGGTGCTGTCATCTGGCTTTCATTTATTCATTTATTAAAATTGCGTCAGTGATTGCAGGTAGGTTACTGGCATTATGAAAATACCCTCAGTGACCACCGGTGGGTCCTCTCGCAGTAAACGTGTTAAGTCATGTTTTAGGATTGAATAACATAACACATAACTGTTACGAGATATAAATTTGATGTATTTTGTAACATCAACAACAAATGGATCTGAAAAAGCTATAAAAAACATGGCCCTTTTAGTCCAAAATAGCAATTCCCAACGTGAATGAAAATATACCCAATGTGATTTTTTCACTGGGACATTTATGATTACAGCTGTCCAAGTAATATTTTCAGCATAGGCCGGCCAAAATTATAGAAGCAGCGGCGAAAAACTTAGATTGGGTAATGCTCAGGATTCCCGTTGCCTCAGTACTTTCATTCCCGAGTATAATATTCGTAGTCGTCGAATTATATTCGACTTCTTCAAGGCGCAAAAAAATGAAAGAGTACTTCACATTAATTGTTTTTACAATTTTGTGCTACTTCGCAGGTAGTGATAATGATGGGTTCAGTTCTTTTGATATCTTTCTTATTTAACCAAAATGAAAAGTATGGTTCGTTCTCATAAAAAAAATCTTTCAAGACCAATCAGACGCAAATACTCAGGGTACATTAGTACACTCTCTTTATTTTCTGTGGCTTCATGCGCTGTGACTTCTATATTCAATGAGTGCCTCAAATTACTTGCTTCATGTATCCGGTGATCTGTGTTGCATCAGTTATAGCACATACGCATCATACGTCAAGTTTGCGAAGGTCAAATATGAACTGAAGTTCAAGTTTCAATATTCTCAAGAGGGTATAGAATTTTTTTTAGCTAAAAAATAGGTCCAGTTGAAAATTATAAAATGAAATCATAGTTCAAGTAATTTAATCTACACAAACAAAAAGAGTTTTAAAAATTTTCCCTTGAAAATTTTGAAAAAGTTACATAGTTCAAGTAATTCGTTGTACACAAACAAAGCGACCACCCTCCTAGAATTCCGCCCTCCGCAAGACCTTGCAGTGGCAATTCTTCATCTCTCAATAAACTTAAATGACTCAAAGCTTGAGTGATCTAAATTGCTTCAAGACCACCAAGCTTAAATTGCGCTCTCCCGATTCTTTAAACTCTACACACGCATGCGTTGCTCCGAGCAATTCCTCGCTCGAACCACGAAGAATTTTTTAATGATCTGAGATCGGACATCTTTAATTTTGCAGGCTTTTTGTGATGTGTATCCGACGCGCATCGATTAGACACTCCACGGAACCTGCAGGGGATCAAACGACTTCTTTTTTCTTTCTTTCCTGCAGCGATTAGTTAATTTGTAATGCATCACGCGACGTAGCTGAGGCATGAAGGTCCTCTGAATTAGGACGATGATTACCCAATACCCAACAGGTTAAACCTTGATCATCTCATGGAAAGATACTATGGAGCATAACTTCACGATCTCCCAGTGGAAATTCACTGTGGAGATTTATACTCGACAGTTGAACGAACCCGCTTACTTCCGCACTCACCTTTATTGAACTTCATTTGAGAACAAGTCGTGTCCTACCTGGTTACAAAAATTAGAAAAAATATTTAGAACAAAAAGACAGTTGCGTAACTAGAGAGTTGTTTTTAAAAAGATGGTTTCTAAATATAACTGAATGTTTGACGTACCGACCAGACAATATGTATTAGTTAAGTTGAACACATGACATCTAAACTTGCATAGGGACAAAATTTACTGACAGAACCAAAAACATGGCTACAAAACCAACAAAAAACTTAAATGAGACTTTGGAAAAATGCTGCTGAAAGAGTGAAGAGTACCTTTTGAAACAGTAAAAGAACTTTTTAATATTCTATAATTTACCTTTCCAAGGCAATTTTTTGCTACTTCACAGGTAATGAAAATGATGGGTTCAGTTTTAAAACATATCTTTTGAAATCCTTCCTATTTAGCCGCAAGGTCATTATGAAAATATCCTTCAAAGTTTTTGATATTTTTTAAGACAAAGCCATTTCAAAAATCATCGCCTTACTCATATTAAGCAAAAAACGAAAAAAGTTAGCCTCACTTTGGCCAATGGTGCGGCAATTTTTATCCCTGCAACATAAAACTAAGGCAAATTTGATTACGCTTTATTACACATGAATAAAAATTAACAAAATCCAGCGTAGAAAAATTTACAAAGTCCAGCGTAGAAAAATTAGCAAAGTCCAGCGCAGAAAAATGAACAAAGTCCAACGTAGAAAAATTGAAAAAGTCCAGCGTGGAGAAAAATGAACAAAGTCCAGCGCAGAATGAGTTTTGAATCCCAGGTGAGCCCCAAAGTTTGCGTTGAGGTGCGGCTGCTTTGAATAAGCTTAAACTCTGTGCCAGTGGAGGAGGGTGGAGTAGGGAGGAAGGGAGAGCTGGGGGAAAGAGAATAGAGCTAGGAGAAAGAGAAGAGAGCTGGGAGAAAGAGGAAAGAGCTAGGAGAAAGAGAACTGGGAGAAAAAGAAGAGAACTGAGAACTGTTAGATGCATGCATCGTGGAACACTTACATTGAATGAATGCTATGAACATTATTCGATAGAATAGAATGTGATCAAAGAAGAATATTAATCTTTGTAAAAATAAAATTTAAATAAAATAGAAATGGAATAAAAAGAAAAAAAAATAAATAAAATGAAAAATTCATGGCCTTTTCTCAGGTCTGTACGTCTACGCTTCGCCTATACAGCGCACACCCGCCGTCACGCACAGACACCTAAGTTGGGGAGCAAAAGTTGAGAAACGAAGTTTTTTTTTATCGCAGAACCTTGGCTGATGATGAACCGATGAGTTCGAAACGTTTAATTTTATTCATTTAGACTTTGCTAATTTCGGTAATAAAATAGGTATACGTACAACATTTTTCGCCTTGCTTTCCATTTAAAGAATCAGATGCATTAATGCATTTGAAATTCTAGAAAACGAACATGATGAAGGTTTCAAAGAACAAGTAATAGTACCACAAGGACACATTGACCCCTACCAGAACCACTACCAGTACCACTACCAGTACCACTACCAATACCACTACCAGTACCAGTCCTCCCTTTACACTTCTCGGTGGAAAGAAAATTTTAAAATAGAAGTAGTCATCGTTCCATTATCCCTCACACATTTTATGGTATTAGGGATTTTTTTATTTGTATTAAATTTCTAGTAGACAGTAGTGTTTGTAATAAGCAGTTGTATTTTCAATAGACAGTTGTATTTTTAATTGCAAGCAGTCTTCGTAGTGGACGGTCGTATATGTAATAAACTGTACCATTTGTAATAGACAGTAGTATTTGTTATAGACGCTTGTTTTTGTAATAGACAATAGTTTTTATTATAGACTGTAGTACATATTTGTAATAGATAATAGTACTTTTTATAAACTGTGGTATTGATGATAAACAGTAGCATTTATCGTAGACTGTAGTGCTTGGAATAGACAGTGATATTTATTATAGACTGTAGTATTTGTAATAGGCAGTGGTATATATTATAGGATGTAATATTTGTAATTAATTGTAGCATTTATTATCGACTACAGTATATTTGTAATTAACAGTAGCATTTATTATCGACTATAGTATATGTTTAATAGACAGTAGTATTTATTATAGGCAATAATATTCGTAACAGAGAGTTGAATCTATTCTAGATTGTTGTATTTACAGGTGACAGTGGCATTTATTATGGACAGTAGAACTTGCATTGACCAGTAGTATTGGTCATAGACACGGTCGTATATGCAACAAACCGTAATCATATTTACTCACGGAGAACGAGTACGAACAGAGCTGCATTACGCAATAAGGAGCCAGAAGGGAGCTGAGAGGAAGGGAGGGGGCGGTGAGGGGTGAGGGGTGAGGGTGGCCAGGTAGGTCACTGCTGCTGCTCTTGCCAAGATGGGGGTGGGCTTACGAATAAACTTTTGTACACTTCAACACGCTCAAAAATGTTTATTTTGTCGCGCTTGTAACATTTAAGTAAGGAGAGCAGAACGGGTCGTCATTGCTGTCACGTGTCTCTTGCTGATGGTTAAATGGTGTTATGTTACATGTGTTATGTTACAATGTTACCATGTTAAACGAGTGATGTTACACTGCAACAATGTTACATGTGTTATGTTACAATGTTACCATGTTAAACGAGTGATGTTACAATGCAACAATGTCACACGTGTTATGTTACAATGTAATAATGTTTTAACTTAACAATATTACAATGTAACAATGTTTAAATGTAACAATATTGCAATGTAACAATGTTACAATGCAACAATGTTACACGTGTTGTGTTACAATGTAATAATGTTTTAATTTAACAATATTACAATGTAACAATGTTACACTGCAACAAAGTCACACGTGTTGTGTTACAATGTAATAATGTTTTAATTTAACAATATTACAATGTAACAATGTAACAATATTGCAATGTAACAATGTTACAATGTTACCATGTTAAACGAGTGATGTTGCAATGCAACAATGTCACACGTGTTATGTTACAATGTTATAATGGAACAATGTTACATGTAAAAATGTTTCAATGTAACAATGTTACAATGTAACAAATATTTCTTGTGATTACGTTGTCGTCTTTGAACTCTACGCTTGTGTACAACGAGTTGAGTTGTGTTTTATTTAACGACCATTGACTTTCTTTAAAAAAAATAAAATAAAATAAAATTTACCAGGTCTAGTGTTGAAAAATTCCGATGCTGATAAATAATTAAAGATTACTCAATCACAACTTTATTCTCGAATTCAAATGCCAAAAATATTACTTCAATCCTTTGCTTTTTCAGCTCAACGTAAAAATGTTAACGAAAAAAATCACGAAAATTTGGAAACTCACATCAGCGTAGAAAAATGTAGCCAAATTTATCTGGGGCATCTTTCGCAAAGGTCAATTTATAGGATTTGAAAGAGAAAATAGTTGAAGCTAATTTGCATTCCAGTTATGTTAAAATACTTGTACGAAGGCTTAGCATTCCGTCGACGACGTGTCGACTTAATGCTAAGCTGAGTTAAATATATGTGATAATATTTGTTTGGATGAGCGGTTTCCTAAAGTTGAAGCTGTTTGTGCAAATTTCATNTTTAACAATGACAGTCTTTATCCATCAACGTAGCATAAAAGTAAATCAATATCACATATCTCCTTATGGTTTGCATACTGCTCTGTTTCAGAACTAGAATAGGTAGTTCACCTACATTACTAAATTTAAAGCAAGAACCAGAAAAAACGTCATACCTATTGTCGTAAAAATATCTTTAATGTTACAGAAAGATTTACAATTTCATAACATTTAAAGGAAAAAATGAACAATATAATTACTTTAATTTTAATTATGAGAGGATTAGTTCTTCGTCGAAATTTGCACTCTCTTTACATTTAATGCGAAAACGAAAAGAAGACCAATTTCACATTGAGTAATGAACAAATATTAAATTTTACATCAAGATTTACACTTTCATTACATTTACAGCGAAAACGAAATTAAAAACGTTTTACCCACAATACTAAACAAATATTCAATATAACATTACATTAGTAAATGAGAGCCACCAATTTAACCCAAATTAATTAACAGTATTTCATTCCACATCAATTCAGTAAATGAGAGCCATTATTTTCAACTTTCATGGCGCAAAATATCAATGCCACAACTTCAAGCATCGTTATGTCGGAGAAAATATTTTTACTTTGCTAGCTTCGTCACAAGAACGCCTGTCAAGTTCTTGGCTGCTGGGGCCACGTGTTGGCACCCGCTCAGAAAAGGGAAAATTCCGCTCCTATAGTGTGATGCGCATGCAATGCTATTATTAAGTTCCGGTCAGAAATACGTAGGAACTGAAATGAAATTTATTTGCAATAAATAGGATAGTAAACACTGAAAGAAGAGGATAAAGGAATGAGATGTTTTCAAGTATGAATCTTTAACCCAGGGTTGTGAAAACTAAAAGAAAGAAATCATTTGTGATGTGCATTGGAAAATGTTGGGATGTTTTAAAATTAAATCTTTTACGCTAGTTCGGTAAGTAAAATACTGATGTGATCACAAAACATTTTTGGCACCAGGGGTTTTCGCTGACCAATACTTTCTTCGTCTAAAATTTCCTGTTAGTTCAGAGAAATTTCTACAATTAACAGTGATCCGTATCCACAATATATCAAGAAAGAAAGTTCCAGAACAGACCAGGTAATTCAATGGTATTGAATTAGGATGGTATTGACGGGAAATGAAATTCTTCGTCTTATAAAGGAATTGAAAAAAACGTAAACCCTTCACATTCGTCCCAATTTGAGTTCTAATTTACTTTAAAACATAAAACGCTACAATCACTTCCACTCTATCGTTCTGAATTTTTATACGATACATTATTTTGAAGAAACTTCAAGTTCTCGTCAACGTAGCGCTGATAAATTTATAAATTTTTGCTCAGCATCGCATTCAAGATACGCTCTGAACAGTCTAACTCCGTTGCACTGCTTAGTTATGTAAACTGTGAAAACAAATTCTAGCGACCTTTTGTGGGATAGATTAATACCAAGAAAAGAGACTAGTAACTATGAACCGATCTTGAACATCACACAGAACTCTTTCAAAATCGTGATGCATTCAAAAGAATAGAAGATTTTAACACATACAATTGTATATTTCCAACAGGTCGATTCTTAGGGAATCTCACGCGTAAGATAAAAGAAGAACCAACGTAAAGACTTGAGTGCGGTGAAACTAAACATTGCGTCAACCTACTGACATATTTCTGTGTGTATGTATGTATGTGGATGTGTTTGCGCGCGTCTGTTTGTTAGGTTCCCATGTGTAAATGGATGAATGTATGTACGTGTAAAAGGGTGGGTGATTGAGCCAATGAGAATGATCGTTTTTACTGTAGTTGAATTATCAGTAAGATTGAAGTTTTATTGATGTTTGACTGCTCATTTTTTGAATTTTTATGAACTTTCTGTATTTTAAGGTTTTTTATCTTTTTGACCTTCTTGTATTTTTTCAGCGCTGAAGACGGAATTAAAGCTTTCCGAAGCGTTTTCCATTAAAAAGAAATAAATAAAAATGTACATTTTTACATATGCAATTGGGATAAGGTTGAAACTACAGCAATAATATGATGTTTTGAATTCAGAAGAAAATGATATAGTGAAGGCATTACTTGGGTTGTAATTTCTTTCATCAATGAGGCATCATTCTTTCCAAATCTACAGGTGAAGATTAATAAGCAGCACAATTGAAAAATTCTTGAGTCGTAGGGCCAGTAATCAAGTATCTTAACTCAAAAGTTGACAAAAGTGAACCTGCCAGTGAGGAAGTTTATCGCAATTCCGATGGAGTACAAGCGGAGCATCTTCCAGATAACATTTCGAGGAGAACAGAAACATGACACATCACAACGCTGCAACACATCATTATAACATGTTACACATTACTACAACATATAGCACATTATTATGATATGTTACACAGTATTACGACGTATTTCACATTATTACAACATGTTACACATTATTACACCATATTACACAATTTTACACCATTTGCCCATAATTACAATATATTTCACATTATTTCAACATGCTTTACACATTATTACTCCGTATATCACATTATTATAGCATGTTACAGCAATGATACTCGGATCCCAGAGGAATTAATTCATACGAGAGAACTTGGAAAAAATTCATCATGAATGCTTTTGGTGCAGGCAAACCATGAGGCACTTATGACTAGAGAGGGAATATTATTAGGCGAGCGAACAATGATGAGTGAGCGAGTTAATTTTAATGAGGAAGTTGTGACTACTTAGAGAGCTATGACAAATGAACATGTTGCAGATAATGTGCTGCTTATGACTAATTAACGAATTATGACTAATTAACGAATAATGACTAATTAAGGAATTATGACTAATTAAGGAATTATGACTTATTGAGGAATTATGCTTAATTACTTAATTACTCCTAATTAACGAATTATGCCTAATTTACGAATTCGGACTAATTAGCGAGCTGCAACTAACGNGGCAAATCATAACTAACGAGCGAATTACGCTCAAAGATAAAACGAAAGTCAAAGAATAATGTTTGGCTCATGGAAACATTCAAACACTTCAAAAGAAGACATTCTAATTCTCAGTCTGCCTCTGAACGAATTTTAAAATGAGACATTGAAGCTTAATTTTTGAAGTTAACTAAATTACAGTATATTAGAAATTACCGTAAAAACTCAGCTGAAACTAGACCGGCCCGTCAAAGAACTATAAATGAAGCCCGAAATCTTTCAGAAAGAATCTGGAGATTAGATAAGCCAGCAGCCCTCGCGTGGTCCCGCTACATCATCGTTTCTGATGCATGGTTCTTCTTGACTGGTACAGGCTTAGTACTTAAAATGAGTGGCATTATATGGCGCTAACTTGCGTACAGACACTCCAGTGAGACCCTAACTTGCGTACTGACCCTATAGTGAGACGCTAACTTGCGTACTGACACTATAGTGAGACCCTAACTTGCGTACTGACCCTATAGTGAGACGCAAACTTGCGTACTGACACTATAGTGAGACCCTAACTTGCGTACTGACCCTATAGTGAGACGCTAACTTGCGTACTGACCCTATAGTGAGACGCTAACTTGCGTACTGACACTATAGTGAGACGCTAACTTGCGTACTGACACTATAGTGAGACGCAAACTTGCGTACTGACACTATAGTGAGACCCTAACTTGCGTACTGACCCTATAGTGAGACGCTAACTTGCGTACTGACCCTATAGTGAGACGCTAACTTGCGTACTGACCCTATAGTGAGACGCTAACTTGCGTACTGACACTATAGTGAGACGCTAAAATGCACACAAATATTTTAGTGAGGCACTAATATGCGTACTATGGTGTAGTGATATGCTTATATGCGTACTGACACTATAGTGAAACGCTAATATACGTAATAGATCAGCACCACAGCGTGACGGGTAGAATGCGTACGGGTTGAATTTTATTGTTATCACAGTTGTCTAATTTACTGAAATAAATAGTACAGCTTACAAATATACCTTGCCGTGCCTTTATTGGTAGCATTATAAGCTATTTTTTCGGCTTTGACCTCCAAATTTAAAGCAAGGACAGGCGAAACCATTGAGTTCTTGTACTGTTTTTACGACCACTGCGCGTGTTGCATGATCAAGCCATCGTTTATACTGTGGCAGAATAAACTTGTGCTTACTGCCATTCAATGGCCCAGTGACGGTACACAATTATAAAACTGAAATGTAAAATGAGGGAAAATAATTAACAATGAGGGAAAACAATTAAAAATTAGAGAAAGTAGTTAATAACGAGCAAAAATATTCATAAATGTGGGAAAATAATTAAAAATGAGGGAAAATAATTGAAAAGGAGAAACAGTAAGTAAAAATGAGCGAGGATAATTAGAAATGAGGGAGGATAATTAAAAATGAGGGAGGATAATTAAAAATGAGGGAGCATAATTAAAAATGCATGAGTTCTACATGTTACAAAATAATAGCACAATGACGACGGAACAATATCAGCATTATAATAACAAACCATACCAACAAGTGGAAAATACTTTAGTAACAATAAACATAAAGATTACGTGATAAAAGCATTTTAGCAATGTTAAATATACTGTAAATACAGCAGTAAATGCACATATTTCCACGAGTGTGAAAATTTTGCGCAGGCAGTTCAAATTCCCGTGAGTTGGACATTAATTAACATCGTTTTTTTTGTTCGTTAAGCAATTCAGCTAAATTCTGCTATGGTGTACGGTTGAAATGGCTAGAGAAAATAAGAAAATAATTCTCCGTGCGACAGTATTTCTGCTATGTTGAGGTGCAAAAAAAGGGCTTTCTTTGGTCCGTCATTAGAATTTTTCATGAATCAAAATCCAAAAATGATGTTAAGACAAGCTTTGTTTGAAATGGTGGCCGTTTTTATCGATCCATGATGGAAAAATGTGGCGTGCTTTGGATTGTCGATTGCGTTTCTTCCGATCCTTTGGATTGGAAAAAGCACGCGAATACTATGCTAACCTCTACAAAAAATGTTCCAAACACTGATCAATTTTTTATTCAACTTCTGATGTTTTAAAAATATGAAATAAATAATCAAAAATCTCTGATAAATGTCCCGAGAAACTGTGAACAAATGCACTACTTTCTAAAAATGCAAATGGATGAATTAGAAGTTCAACTTCTGATCTTTCAAAAACAGCAGATAAATAACCAGAAACCTCAAAAAGCAGTGAATAAATGCGCTTCTTCCCATAGGTGTCAACTCATGGAATTAAAGTTAAACTTCTGATCGTTCAAAACACCCTAATTAATAATTATGAGCCCCTTGAAAACGCCCCAAAAAAACTGAAAACAAAATCACTACTGTCTGTGAGTGTCAACTGAAGGAATTTGAATTTTAACTTCTGATCGTTCAAAAAACCATAACTAAAAACTATAAACCCCTGGAAACTGTCCCAAAAAACTGTGATCAAAAGTACCACTCTCTGAGAGTGTCGACTACAGTAGAGGAATTTAAAGTTATATTTTTGATGGTTCAAAAACTCTAATGAATAATTATAAAACCCAGGAAAACGTCCAAAAAACTGTGAACAATAGCAGTATTGTCTAAGAATGTCAACTGAGGGAATTTGAAGTTCCATACATGAGGTGATGTACGCCTAAAATTAGCTCTCTTCGGCCGACGAGGCTCTCACCTGCACCCCTGATGAGCGGCTGCTGGGTGTCCCCTTGCGATGCAGGGCGCGACGCGAAAGGCGGGTGCATTAGAACGGGCGTGCTGGAATCTCTGGTTCAACACACTTCCAACATTCCAACTTTAACGGACTTGAGATTCCTACGTTGTGACTGGCATGCTGGAATCTTCGGTTCAGCATACTTGAACATTCGGACTGGCAAACTGGAGTCTTTGGTTCAACATACTTGAACAATCAGACTGGTAAACTAGACTCTTTGATTCAACATACTGGAACATAGAACATGCATACTGGAATCTTTGGTTCAACATACTTGAACAATCAGACTGGTAAACTAGACTCTTTGATTCAACATACTGGAACATAGAACAGGCATGCTGGAATCTTTGGTTCAACATACTTGAACAATCAGACTGGTAAACTAGACTCTTTGATTCAACATACTGGAACATAGAACAGGCATGCTGGAATCTTTGGTTAAACATACTTACTTGAACATTCGGACTGGCGAACTGGAGTCTTTGATTCGATAAGCTTACTCATTTAAACTTGGAAATTGAGTACTTCATTTAGCAAAATAAGATCCAAACTAATAAGCTGGAGTTTTCGATTCTGGAAACGGGAGCCAGCTATTCATAGAAATGGGGCCTTCTTTGCAAAAAAAGGCATTCTATACTCAGTAAACTGAGTTTTATGATTCTAGTTTAATGAACCAAAGTCTCAATTTGCCGGAGTCATCGACTCATCAAACTAGAGACTCCCACTTAAAAAATTGCAGTCCGACTCAACAAAATGAAGTCTCCGGTTCAGCAAACTTGAGTTTCGTATCATTGAACTGCAGACGAGGAACACGGAGTCAGCAACCTGGAAGTGATGTATCCAACCGACAGCAATGAACCTTGAACCATTCATCGATATCGGCGGATCAGAGATAGTAGCGCTTTATCATTGCTAGGTAATATGTAAATAAACAGAAAAATAGTAACCACTTTAATTCCTTCACAGTTTGCTAATCAGAGTAGGTTAACACCCTAATAGAAAGACCTGAAGAATTTTCTGGCATATTTGCATGCAGACGGATAGAATATTTGGAGTCATAGGATCGAGCGAAACCTGAAGGGAGGTGTTATCGTTGCGACATCACCTGATGTCCCATGCAATTTTATCTGAACACTCTTCACAGTATTCACCATTGACGTCAATTGACTGTTATTCCCCAAAAAAACAAGTCCGTATCTTGAGTGCCATCACCCCTCTCCTAAGTTAAGAAGGTCAAGTTTCTCATAAAAGACTTGAGTAGATTACGTTCCCATAGACACAACTTTGCAGGACTCAATGTGGGCGAAATTTCCAATTAGATTACCAAGCTTCAAAAAATCTACTTCTGCGTGAATGTTGCCAGAGCAATTGAAGCAATGTTATGTATTCATCACAACTTCCTTGCGAGTAAAACTTAATCCAAAATAGCTGTTACCAACAACTGCCTTCTTTAACGTTAAATGATATGATTTCATTTTTTGACACGAAGCCAGAAGTATGGGAATTTTTGAAAAAGAAACATCAATATTTTAAGTGGCTGTTCAGTCCACCAAATTTGCCAACATTGTTTGATGAGAAATAACGTTTCTTTGTGACTTCGGTCGGATGAAAATACAATTTCTCAAGAGTCCGATGAAGTGCTAAACTTCTTACGACGTTCAAGAGTCTGGCAGGGTGTTAGAGAAGTTCTTTCCGAACGTAAACAGGTAAGATATGAGAATAAATGACAGTACGAATCCGGAGGAATAGTACCAAACATTTCTACGACTACGAGCAAGTGATCACATACATATATATTAAAAGTCAAAATAGATGAAAACAAAAATAATTTGACTACTTATACAAATAATTAAACTGGTAATACTTGCAAACGTTTTTCTAAGCCTTAGCGGCGGATTACAAATAACTTTGGCTGCTGATGAATTTTTTTAAACGGATTAGGGTTGGATTTGGACTAGCTGGGCATTTATTAGAAACGATATTAACCAGAATTAGCTGCAAATTAAGACTTGGTGATGATAAGGATTCATGATAATAATGGTCAAGTACCATCGTGAGGAAAACAGCTCTGGTTTGAACAGTTTTATGAGTTGAACCTACATGTAACGATGCACAATGTGCACAATTAGACTCATGCTCCAGAAAGCTTCACATGCTAAAACAAAGCCTATCGAGTAAATTAGAAATAAGTTCCTTCTTCCATTTCAGAGATAAGCTTCCTTTTGGCGTTCGACGCTTACTGTTGTATGAGTACAGTTGTGCACATTGTGCATCGTCATACATGTGTTCAACCTATAGATCGCTTCACACCAGAGGTACTCAGCGTGCAAAGAGAAGTAATGACACGGGTAATTTTTTCCCATTTTCTTTTAATGTCGTCTTCGGTACGCTCACACGCTGACGAGTGCAATGCTCTCGCGAAGCATGAGAATATGAAAATTTTAGGTATTGCTTGTGATAAAACAGACATTAGAATTTTAGAATACATTTAAATCTCCAAATTAAAGCCTATGTTAAACGATCAACTTAGAGCGCATCCACTGCATATGGTTAAATTTATCCTTTTTTGTTACGCGATCGGGTAAGTGACTTGTTTACCTTTTCTTTATTAGACTGTTTTTTTGTTTTTAATATTTTTCAGATTTTGTTTAGCAGTTGATGGTTGGCACCTAAATAGCATCAGTCTATTTACATGAGAGTAATATTCTTTTCAAACATACTGATGATGAGCGACGTCGCAAAATAGTTATTAGCAGTGTTAGACTATGAGATTTTTCCATTGTTTAGAAAAATTATTGTTGTCACCCTGGTGCTTTTATTCATCATTACCTGGACATTATGATATCCACGTCAATCATTTAATGAAGATCAAGAGAAAACATGGAACGTATTTTCTTATTTTATTTTGAATTTGAGATAGCTTATATACTGTACTGTAAACACTAATGAAAAATGCCTTCGAGGAGAGTCTTTCCCTACATTCACACATGATCTTAGGTTTCTGCACCAGCCTTCGATATTGTTGAAACAATTATGGGGGCAAATTAATTATTCATCCACTGTTTTTAAAAGATTAATGCGTCAGAAATTTTGAACTAGTTTTTCGTCCACAAATCAACAAATCAGAGCCATAAAATGTTTCGAATTTCTTATCCTTTCGATACTCCCAATGACAGCTTACCTATACAAATGCATACCTACATACGTACATCGGCGTAAATGAGATCAAATAAAACTCAGCGTCAGATTGATATCGTTCAAAATTAATAAATCGATACAAAAATTCAACGTGTTGCTCTGATTAAAAATTAATTAATTAATTGAAACAAAATTAATTAATTGATACAAAAATTCTACGCATTGCTCCGATTAAAAATGAACCCAATCATAATTTCATGATCACTTCTTTTATACAGATTTGATGTGAAATCTTTGCAGTAAGTTTAGCAAAATGAGACGTAGAAATGCGGAATCGGCAATACTACCTAAAAAAACGCCTTTAAATAGTGAGCATGATGTGTGGAAAATTTGCTATTTCAAACAGAGAACGTTCAGCGTCACTGAGTGTGAAAAAATAGCGATGAGTTGTTTTTAGCCACATGAGCAATTATTTCATTTCAGAGTTAAGCAATGTACAACAATTTTTTGTGCGAGAAGTTATAGCATGTAATTAATTCACTGTGACAGGAATTCGAAATATCATAGCACGTTCGCCTTGAAATCTCTCGCTGTTTGACTCTTTTTATTCGCAAGGGTAGCTTGTTCCTGAGCAGAACTCCTGACTCTGAGATAGCTTTATTTCCCAGGTCAAATGAACGTAAACCACATAGTACCTCCGATTTTTATTTTTTGGCTGAAATATCGGGTAGAAGAAGTTTTACAACATCTGCATAACCCTGAGGGAGGTAAAGATGCAAGAATACGGGTCGCGCTCTCTGAATGTGAAATCTTTCTGGTGGGTCTTGGGATCCAGCATAATTTTTTATTTTACGAGAGGGATTGGACAATCGTCTTTCTTGAATTTACCTTCGCACACAATATTGGCAGCAATATTTTTACACTTTTACGAGTCTTTGTGAAGATATTGAGGTGTGTCTCCCTATGCAAAGTAGACTGCAGTAGTCAAAACGCGAAAATGCTTACAACTGAAAATCCAATGCCCTGATTTTCCGTTGAGTGCGTTCTTAATCCAATAAAAAACTCAAGGTTCTGCTAATTTCAAGGCATATTGTTTCCACGTGGGGTTTGGAAGACATGTTTTTGTCAAATCAAATCCCAAGGTGTTTCACTTTGTCATAGGGCTCGATTACATCGTTTCCAAACGCCTGAATTCGACAATTTTCTAATTACATTCTTTGATCCAAAATTACCAAATTATGTATTACTTGCATTAAATTTCAGGTTATTTTGGTCATACCTCGATTTCAAGTTGTTTAAGAGAATTTTAGTGTTGAATTTTTTTAATATTAACTTTCGAAATTGTCGGGGAAATTTTGGACATCTACAGCAAATTTTTTAATTTTTGTGTATGGTGGCATGGAGAAATTATTATCGAAGATAAAACTATAAGAAGACCAAATATTGAACCTTGAGGCATGCAAAAATTATTCGGTATAAATGGGGATGACTTTTTTAAGAACACTGTATGAGAGCGGTTCAGTAGGTAGCTCTCAAACTACTGTGTGTCTAGTCTCAAGTTCGATATTTTCTGTAGAGGTCTTTAATACTCAACGCTGTCGAAAACTTCTGAGAAGTAATGCAGCTGTAAGAAAGTTAATGTTTTTCTCTCAATGTCTGTACGTTTTTTCTCAAATGTTAAGTAGAAAATCTTGAGAACTGGCTTTGCTCATATGAGCATGTAATTACCACAAAGAAGGCGTGATTCATCAATGCAAATCGAAAGCAGATTTGCTATTACTTTATCTAATGTTTTGGACATAACTGGAACGAAAATGATTGATCTGAAATTTGATGCTGTAGGGATTTTACAAGATTTGCGCAATGGTTAAATAATGGAGTGTATTCACTCGTCAGGTAATTTGTTTGTAGCTATTGATGTATTAAATTATGAGACAAATATTATTTCATTATATTATGAAACAAATATTATATTACCATATCATGAAACAAATATTATATTACCATATTATGAAACAAATCAGAAGCGCTGCAGCAGGGAAGCAGTCTTTAATACATTGAAGGTTAATATTACTATGGCCGACTACTTTTGTATTTTTGACGCGTAATAAATTCTCCTGAACATTTCTGAATCTCTTGAATATTTTCTGGCCTTGGTCTCAATTTTTTTTGAGAGGATGAAGCATTGTTTGGATTTAGATTGTTTGCTTGTAACAAAGTTAGACACTTCATAAAAAAGTCCACCAACTTTTGTAAAGAAAGTTTTGAAATTAGCCTCCATTTTTGACAAGTTGCGAATATTTCATCTGTGGTGTAGGTTTTTATATCGAGCAACTACTCTGATGATTTCCCACATTAAATTTCCATTTCGTTTTGCCATTAACAATTCTTTTTGAAATTGGTCTTGTTTCGCTAAACTGACTTTTTTCGGTAGAACATTCTCGTCAAAGAAGGTGTGAGCGCAGGTGATGCAATAATATTAAGAAAAGAAACTTTACAGGGGAAGGCTGCAATATTGATGTTCAAGATTTAGGAACAAACGCAATAAAATTGTTTAATTTTTCACACAATTTACCCCCTCGTCTTGCATGTTTAACCCTTATTTAACAACGCTGACAATGATTTTTCGCTGCAGTGATGCGAGCGTTTAGACCTTCAAAAAATATTGCAGTTTATTTTCAATAACATGGGCTTCACTGTCTTGTGATCGGACGCCTACGTGTTAATGCTTCTTATTGTACTGCAATACCAAGTGAAAGTTTAACTTCAAAATTTCAGATGAATGTCTGGTGACTTTCATTGTTACGCAACAAGTGCTACACTCTAATTTTAAAACATTTGAAACTTTTGCGTCGCCTTTGAGTGAATTTTTTAGTAATTATCAGTTCAAATTTTATGTGTGCAGTGGCAGTTTTTTATTCAAAATTATATTATTTACTATTTTTGAGTTCTGATGATTTCTTCACCACGACTACTCCGAACTATTTGCCTTAATATTGAAGTAGTGTTTGTCTTACGTAACATTTCTATTTCAGTTTAGGTAGTTGTTGAGCTGCTTTAAGAAAAAGCATGATAGTTCTACCATTAGAAACTTAGAATTTGGATAAATAGGCTTTGAAAACCATAGCATGATTTCAAGAATCAGATTTCGTTAAACAATCTGTTTTCATTTTTTTGCTTGTTTACTCGATTTTAAAACATTGCGAGTTAAAAACATTTAATACTTTAAAACTTTAAAAATTGTAGCTTTTAGGTTAAAAATATACCAATAAGCATGACTCATTCTTGCTTGTGCACTCGTTTGATTTTATCTCCAAATGCCCTTTCGAAACAAACAAACAAAAAAATGCCTCGTGCTTGCTGATCCAAATAATTCCTGACAACGAAGTAGTTTTGTCCAGTAGATTCTCCATGAAAAAGAAGTTTTTTCTTTTTTTTACCACGCTGATAGGATCCCATAAAGACTCGGCACGCCCTAGAACTCTGGGTGGCGCAACGCTCGCTCTGACTGCCTTCTAAGCCTTGGCGTTTCTCCGAGAGCGGGAATTTTACCAGCTGACTTTTTGTGACCAGACCTTTGCTTCTGGGTGCCAGGAAATATCTTGAAATCTACAGAGTTTTTGTCTGGATAAGAACACCTCCTGCGTGAATTATTTCTGGTAAATTAGGAAAGGCACTCGTCAATATTGAGGTCCAATCTGAACTCGAACACGTGGGGTGTATCGAATGCGTGTTATACGAGTTTACTTTATGTATAGTATGTCTCATTAGTGGTACAAACCGTAAAAATGAGCTTGTCTCAATTAATTCTTTCTATGTACAGCAAAATTCGGTATGCGTCATATTCGACACACCATGCAGTAAAGGGTTAAAGAATATTTTTCGAGTGAGTTTAACAAGCCTGTTCAGAATTTTCGACTCTGATGAAACTGTTCCACCTGTATTTGAACTTATGGTCTAGTGGTTCAAATGAGTGGTTTCTTGACCCTTGCATGAAAGAAATTCTCTAATCCTTGACCGTTTGGCAGAAGTTACGTTATTGAGGTGAGTGTAGTGTGGCATAAACACTTTCATGTGACTCCACGAGTATCATCGTTTATGAATATTTCTATGCTGAATACATTGTTTTAAAATTATGAAATTTACAATGGGTAATACTGAACAAACTTTCAACATCAAAGGAACCTTCAAAAAAAGATATTTGCGTTTGCATGAATCACTCAGAATATTAAAAAAGAACTTAAAAGACAATTTACCCGAACACAGCAGCAGATTTTGAAACTTTGAACTATCTTTTTTTTTTAATGTTAAAATGAACTTGTGACGAAGTAGATGCCCGTATTTTTTATTCTGAAGAATAAGAAAACATTGAAAAACATCCAAAATCGAAATAAAGGCGAAAACACCGTTAAAATAATTTCTGACATTTTTTAATAATACCAGCCTGGTATGTGTTATAGCGGTTAAATACCTAATTTTAACTTTATTTAACTAGTTTGTTGCAAAATATGTCGTGATCGTCAGTTTCTCTGCGGTCCCAGAATTCACGTTCAATTTTTCCCGATCATTGACGGGTTCATTTTGAACAAAACGGTTACATTATCACCATTGATAAATTTCCTCAAATAACTAAATGGTGTGCATTGCCCGAATTCGTTATAATTTTAATTAGAATTACTTGTGAGCAATTCAAGCACACACAGATCATGACACGTTTGACGGATTTTTTTGTTAAAAGTTTATGTCACATTCCAAAAGTTGTTTCAAATTTACGTTCTTTTGGTGAAATTTTTGTTGTAGTTGCTTGTGAATTTTTACAAGAAGCAGGCATATTTTAGAATAAAAATTTTGAGAGCAATACACCAATTTCTTAATCGCTGATACATAGATAATAAATTTCTTCACACATTATACAAACGAGATTAAAGTTACCGGCGAATTGAAATCTTTAATTCCCATATCATTGCTGTTCATATCATCTGTTCACTTAGAATTTCTCAAACTTAATTTTGTCTCATACTTCCGCCCTTGTTTTTTATTGTGTTCATCTTATCGAAATAAAAAAATTCAACTTCTATTCTATATTTTATCTTTCTAATTTTAAGTGATAGAAAAACCTAAACTATTTGTACTCCATTCTGCGTGTAACATTTTGCCAAATTTTTTTGTGGGTAGGTGTAGGAAGCAGCATGTTATATGAAGGCAAATATCATATTATAACCCTTGATAAGATTCTCATCATTACAATGAAAGCACGCTTTTTTCAGTTTAAAAACTTGCAGTTAGTGAACAGGCGACGCTGCTTGGAGGTTATAAAAGTGAAAGTTGATTTTCAGGTCGCAATTTCTTTGAAAAACAGTACGCCCGGGCTAAATTTTGACATGCTTTTACAGACGCTCTTGATGAAGATGCCTATAGAACTCATCAATTCTCAAATTTTTGGTTCTTGCGTAGTTTCCGTATTTGAATCACCGAATATCGAATAAAAATTGTTCAAACTTTTGATTGGCACAAAACAGGCTGTAAAAACTGTATAAAACGTCACATAAAAGACTTATGAACATGTCATTCACATTCATGTTGCTAGTATCAAATCAAGAGCACAAAAACAAATAGATTTCCCTCCCAACATTCAACCTTTTAGCTTACAACAATTAATTTCTAACTTTTAAAGTGGTTTTGTCCTTTGGCTTTTGCGGACACTCCTTTTTCATGAAGAGTTGTCCTAAATTTACGTACCAGGGGTAATTCACCTTCGGGATAAATGTCGGTGTCGAGATCTTTGCTCCGTTGGATCAGCCAGCTACGGCTCTCTAACCTACATTGCACCTCAAGACCTTTTCCAACTCCAGCACGATTGACCAGACCTTTTCGTGCACTTAAAAGTTATCCTACCTTTGTCCTATCCCAGGGATTAACTCGGTTTACTTTATCCCATGACTATTATTTTCAAATTGAAACCCGCATTCAAACAACTCAGCGGGTCCAGAAAAAGATTCAATTTAGCGAGTCTAGAAAGATTTTCAATTCATTAGCTTTAAAACCAGATCAGTTTTAATTCGCCTAATCTAGAAAGAAATTCAACGTCGCAAATAGAACTCTTCGGTGCTACTATAGCGTGAGGTCTACCGCCATATATCGCCTACCCAGGTGCAGTTTGAGATTTGCAAATTTAGTGTTTATCGCTCAATTAAATGTACGAAAATATGTAACATCCATTAGTAACATAACCTAACCTCACGCTACGGTACCAACTAGACGTATATCCCATGCCTCAGTGTGGCAGACCTCACGCTACAGTACTAGCTAGAGGCAGGTCCCATGCCTCAGTGTGGCAGACCTCGAGCTGTAGCAGCACCAACTTTTCTATGCGAAGTTGGCAACACCGCAAGTCCAGCGGCCGCCAAGGTCCATCGCCTCGATGTCGGCGAGCAGGCGCAGATTGTTGGGACAATCCCCGGCGAAACAGCCCGACCCTCAGCAGCTGTTGCGCATGCGAGGTGTGGCTGGTGTGTGGAGACACCGTTACTCTTATGCCAGAAGCGACGACTACTTGTTGTGTGGTGACTGGTGCGTCTTGTATATTTATGGCTGAATATAATTTGACTAAATTTGTTGAATGTGTGTGTGTGTGTGTGTCATGAATATGAAAGATAAATGAAAGTGCATGTATCGTGTATTTGCTAAATATACTTAAATTGAACGTTAATGTATTAATGTAATGTATCTATAGAAAAAATACATGTTTATGCATGGGTGTATGTATGCGTGCATACAACATCACTTGAATGTATATTAACATTTATTTGGTATTTAATCAAATCAAGAATGTGGTTAATGCATTCATTATATGAATATAAACACATATCAACATATTTTAAATATTCAACGCTGTTGGTCATTTACTTACCAATTTAAAAATTTAGCTATTCATCAAGCACGGAGGGTACATAACGGCTGAATTAGTGGTTTTCATTATCGAATTCTGTCGATATTTTCAAAGACCTTTCGCATTCCCTCCGATTAATTGATTGGTTACGGACCAAAAGTAATCGTAAGAATATTCTTAGTTTTGCACACACAATTAGATCCTCAACTTTCTTCCCAGAGAAAGATACTTTCCCTGATTTTCTTCTGCTACTCCAGTCTGCCACCCACTCCACATACTCTCACTTCTCTTTCTCTTCATTGTATCATCAGGAAAATGTAGGCAGTCAGTCACCTGAATGTTTTCATTTTCATTTTTTGAATGCACTTCACTTTAAAATAGGAAGTGGAATACATTCGCAGCTGTGAATTGGACTGCCATTTATTTTTTTATATACTTTCTCTTCCGAATGTAGGTATATGTAAGCGCTGTGAATATACAATATAACCGATGCGTGCAAACTTACATATGTATTGATGTTAATTTGGGGAAAAGTTTAATTAAAAGACAAATTCTCGTTGCTCTCTTTACTACCATTTGGTGATACACAAAATTCTAGAGGAAGAATAATTTTGCCAGTTAAAGTTTAAAAATGACGCAGGTTGAGCAAAAAATCAATGCCGTTCGCAGGTGCGCAAAAACGAACATCAGTAACAAGCAGTCACGAAGTCTGTAACTAATATTGATTATTCTTAGTGAAGTTTAGTGGATGTTCTTGATTAGGTTTATATATGACAAGTTCAAAAATACATGCTGCTAAGTCATTTTATATATTATTATTTGCTTTTTAATTTCATCATGATTTTCTCTTTTTTATGTTTCCCTATTAATTCAAATAAGTAGAGCTTTATATTTTCTTCATGGGCGCCGAGTTTTTGCATGAACTCAGCCACAGTTCCTTTCGTTTCTGTGATGGTCAAGCTTCCTCTCCTTCCGCTCACTTTCTATGCTGGTCTTTAAATCGCCATGACTGACGTTTTTCGAAATGCCGAGTTTGAAAGTGACTTGTATCACTTTTCTCGCAGTTCTTTTGCTACCGCAACAACGACAATAATTCTAAATATAGAGGAAATATGAAGCATCGAGTTGATGTAGTAAAATATCCGCGGCATTGACGATCGACCTTCATTTGTGAAAGCTTATCATTATTGCCCAGAGCTAAAGGGAGTGTCTTCAAAAAATAATCAAAAGGAAATGTAACCTTACTCCAAACATCCACATCACGAATATTTTTCGTACGTAAAGGAACATTTGAGAATTGTTGGATCATGCTGCTTCAGCCTTCAAAAAAAAAGAACAGAACTTTGTTCAAACAGGAATTAGCCAAAAGAAATTCGTAAGGGCTTTGGTTGGAAAATGCATCAGTGATTGCAATGACACAACTTGATGGAAGATACGTTCACCAAACAATAGCGTACACAATGGAAACAAAAATATTTGGGTACAATAATGTTCTCTTTCAAACCCCAGAGCCCTGCCAATGTTAAAACATTTTAGGCATATTTAAAACTCATTTAAATTCCATTGTTAGCTTATGCATTTTAGGGATATTTAGCACTCATTTAAATCCCAATGTTAGTTAATACATTTTAGGCCCTGCTAATGTAGTGTAACAGTGCATCTGAGGAGTGAAATGCTAAAACTTTCAAGTCAACAAAACTACATCGGCGAGGAATTTTAGTTTCGTTCATGATGTTTTGATGAAGAAATCATACGATATATATTTCAATTACTACTCTGAGGGGCTGTAAACTCTTTATCGAAAGAGTAACAAACGAATGGATTTCAGTGTTTAATATTAATTTTGGATTTCTGATTGTAACAGTCTTTACAGCTGTGTCTGATCACAGAATTTTTATATCTTTCGACAACACACAGTACACTGGGATTGTATTTTGCGTTACGTTCTTCCTCTGAGCTCTTTGTCCCAAATTTCGATTCCCGTTTCTATTATGGAGCCTCACGGTGTGTTAAAGGTTAATGAACCTGTTGTGTGCCAACTTTTCACCGTCCAGAAGCTGCAGGGCCAAAGCTCAGGTGCAGTGCGCTGGAGGTTTGCACAATTTCTTTTACGAGCTAAACAATGTTTGCACAATCTTCACCGGCAGCGCCTGCCGGTTGATAGAATTTTCGTGGAAAGAGGTTGAGTCGACTTGTATTTATTTGTGCTGTATTGGGATTTGTGATCAACTATATGACCTTCAAGTCTCAACCAGCTGATGGAAGGGAACCTGGTTTTAGGATTCAAAATCTCTTTTCAGAAGGCCGGAACTGAAGAATCGTAAGAACTTTTGAAGCAATGTCATAAAAAAGGGGCTAGCAACGTGTGTCAAAAGAAATTGCCAAATGCACGACAAAGCTAACTACTTGCATTAAAATGACGTAAAAACGATTAAACAAACGACGTGTGTTGAAGCAAACAACGAAACAAACGTCAAAAAAAAAACAACGATGTAGGACAAAGAAAACCGAAAAAAAAACGATGGAACCAGCGTCGTGAGAAAATTACGCAAACATTCTACGCACGTTTTATGCGAATGAAATTTTCTATGTAAAATATAAATTACCAGAAATATAAAGGATCAGAGTGTGCTACAGTTAAAAACGATGGTCTAAGACGATCAATGTTTAAAATTTTATTTTTCTGTACTACAACCTCCGCTCCAAAGCCGTTTACAACCAGTTTCATTGAAGCATCGGACACAATTATCATGTCATAATTCTTTAGCCATAGCTTCATGATTTTAATTGTCATTCTGTTCAATAATTCAACATAGGGATCAGAGGAGACTTTGAATCGCTGTTGAAATTAGCATCTGTATACAGTTCTGAACTTTCAGGGGGCATTCATGGAACTCCTTTTAGTGAAAATCTTTTTGTAAGATTTTTAATGGCGTTTGGTGTCATTCTTAGGACTTCTTCAATGGTCATCTCTACATAAGATTTCGTTCATGTTTTTTGGATCATTCTTGGAACTCCTTTCAATGATCATTTCTGTATAAGATTTTGTTCATGGTATCTTTATTTTGTTGATGATGAGCGACGTCTCCCACAACCGGTCAGTTCGCTCGAAATTTCGCACCACTGCCATGCATCACTGTGCATGAGAGTGTCTTTTTAACAAAGAGATCTGACCTCTATGATTTTGCATATCTGTCATTCTTTTGATCCATTAAAATCCCTTGAAGAGGGTCTCACATTCATTCATAGGTTTGGCTCGTATTTTGTTAGTACGGCGAAATATCTTTACATAAATAAATTTATTTACTTAAATTTATTTTCCTTAAATTTAACTTTAAAAAAAGTACAAACTCTTGTTAATCAAAAAGTGAAACCTCAAATTCACTGAATTCCACTCTTATTCAAGTGAACACAAAGTCATTTGGAAAACTGAAATTTTTACAGTACACACAAGTTCTAAACTTAAGAACCAGTTTTTTGCCTTGCGAAAAGGTTACCGACTTTGAAAATGAACCAGTTGACCTTGCATCTTGAGACTATGTGAAGGAAAATATTAATCCTACAGATTCTTTGGACTTAGATCAATTTTCTGCTTGGAAAGTCCGGTGTTTACGTCTGTTAACTTGCACTAACAGAGCCATGTTCTCCATTCTGTAAAATGGGATACCGGTATCTAATTTTAAAGAGACTGATTTCTTGGACTGAAAAAGAAAGATTATTCATACTCTGATCTATTGAAATGTGCAAAGTTTATTTGCTGCATGTTGTCGATATTAGCTAAGTGATAGTTACTGAAGTATATGCGTGTTCCAGCATGAAACTATTTTAATTAAGCAGTTTTCATCAGCAATTTTTTCCCTTCCCGCGGCGAGCACTAAAAACCTTCAGAGACATAAACCTATTCCGTCATTGTGGTCTTTGGAATCTAATTTTTAAGAAGCCGTCATCAAGCTTTGCGTCAGGTCTCAAGACTTAGAATTATTTTGAAGCCAGGAACAATTAGTGGAATATAAAACAAAACTTCTTATCCTGGCCATGTCCTTGTAACCTGGAGCTAGTTGCCTTCAGTGCGACAAAAAACATCTTCGTTTTCACGCAGGGGAGCCCCCACATAAACCTGTTTAGCGTCCACTTACTAGCGATCATTGGCACTATCTCTGCAGAATTTGTGCAGTTTGCATCTCCTGAAAATAGATTTTGATGAAACCAACTTTTTCAGGAGAAAATTACTCAAATTATTTAAGGAATCACTCAAAATCATTTATTAAATCACTGAAAATCAGTTAATGAATGAATCACTCATAATCATCTAACGAATCACTTAAAATTATTTAATGAATCACTCAAAATCGATTAATGAATCACTCAAAATCGATTAATGAGTCACGCAAAATCATTTCATGAAATTGATTTGTTTTCTTCTGGAACCCAACAACTAAATTTTTGTTAAAATTATAATTGGTAGATGTTTATATCATAGTTACCACAGAACCATATTTTGGAATTAATATATTATCTTTTGAGATCAGACAACTTAAGTTTTGGTATAAGTATCAATAGCTTTTGTTAAGAATCCTATAATTGAATTTTTTTGTTATCTTCCCAAGCCTAGCAGCTCAATGTATCGTCCTTGTCATCAGTTGTTGTTAATAGTTTTGCTACAGAATCATTTGATAAAATTCGTTCATTATCTACTGGAGCTTGGCAGCCAAACCCTTCTTATAATTATCAACAACTCTTCCTTATGTTTGTAAAATGAACTGGAATTTTTTTGAGTGCAAATTTCGATTAAGATTATTTTGTATGATTGGTGAGCTTGTTAGTGAAACGAAACTCATGAATTTCTGCATTCATTAGAAATCACCTTAAATTTTTTCTCAGATTAATTTATGCTTTGAAATTCTAAGTTTGTTATTAATAATTGTACATTTCAGGAGTCAGTTGGTATAAATCCTATTTTTGATTCTTTCGGCATCTTAAAAATACACCAGATTCACTTAATGCAATATATTGGGTAACTCCTTGTTATATCTCGGGATGTGCCGTGTGAAGTGAGCACAGCCGGTTGTCTTTGTCTCGCTGGGTTTCGCATGTCTCAGAGCCGGAAGAGCCATAAACGGTCGGAACTCTGACCGACGGAAATCCTTTATGGTGTCTTGCCTTTACGAACTTTACGAGCACCGGAAGATCTTTGTCTGACTTCCGGGCACTGCTAGTTTTAAGGAAGGTCTGTCAGCGACGGAATCAGTACATTATTAGGAGCCTTGAAGTGCGTTTACTTTCCCTTGCTCCGTAGAAGTTTACGGCTTCTGATACTGGAGCTCCTACATTGGTAGTTTGCAGCTACCGCTGAAAATACATCAAGTTGTGTTGAAAGAAACGACACGACACAACACTCCTCAAGTAATATTAGGAAAAAATTTTTACTTCTAAACCAAAAAGTGAAACCTTTCATAATTCCTTTCTTTATTCTAAACATTGAGAACTTGTTGAAATATGTTGCATACGAATATTACGTTTTAAAACAATTCAAAAAATAAAGCAATGGGAATGATAAACATGTACCATTTTTTACTGTTTAGATTGCACAAATTTACTTTTATTAGATGTTGAATTTTTTCGTCATAAAAGAGTACGTCAATCAGCAAAATAAATCAAATTTTATGCTTCTTTTCATATGCCTGCGTCAACCTGCACAAATTTGAATGGAATAAATTCTTTTATAGGTATTGAATTCGTGTAAAGAATGGGTTAAAATTGAACAGAATATCGTGTAAAGAATTGGTTGAAATAGAAAAAAGTTCTTGCCGATGAACATAACGTCCTCAGTAAAGGACAGTACTTACTTCAAAAAACATTTTCCGTCCTGTTTTTAAATGAGCAGATTTCTTCAAGCATAAATATTCATTAACTTGGTGACCGATAAAGACGTCTCTCTCCTGGCTATTTGCAATTGTAATACACATTTTATTAGAAAGATAAAAAGGCCACTTGAGACAGCCCAACATATGGTCAACTGGGCTGTAGTTCACCCGTAAAACAGGAAAAACTCCCAAGAATTCATTTTTTATAATATGTTCTCATTAATTTGTTTTTGAGAGTATGTTCTCACTAATTTTTTTAAAGTATGTTCTCGCTAAATTTTTTTTGAAGACAAAACTGCATAAGGTCATTCGAAGTGGCTTTTATACGAAGTGTCTTCTCTCTGACAGATCGACTAACTGGTTTAACCCTTTTACATCAAGATTTTTGTGCTCATATTACAGTGATCACAACCACCATTGTTAGGCTGGCACTGGCATCAGGTAGTCACCGATATCAGGATGAGGAAGGAACTGCCACTCGGCAGGGAACTTCGAAGAACAAATTAACGAACAAATCTAACAAGAAATACATTGGATTGAGGCTACAGTAAAAAAAAGACTGCATAGCCCTGAAAGGCATTAAAGGGTTAAGGCAGTCTAGTGGGGCCTTTGCTAACTATGTGATGACTGAAACTGCAATTCCAAGATCAATTGAAAAGTGATGGTTGAACGCTTGTTTCTTACTTTAAGGATGGTTTAAAACTTGTTCATGCCTACAAGAAGAGTTCTCAATAAATGTTCTGAGTAACTAAATTGATACTTCGAATCAAATCAAATTTGGCTTCTGGATCTCAAATAAGACCAGGTTCTCATTTATCCTTCATATATGAATTGACGTCTGGTTTTCAATTGTTCCATTGTTAGAAATTGACCTCGCACATCGATTGACCCTAGCGTTACATTCTTCTATAGTTATCAATCGATCACACTTATCAATTGACACAAAGCCCTCAATTCTTCGATTGCACTCAATCGACCTCTGGTTTTAAATTTTCTAATTATTATCAAATGACTTCGCTCATCAATTGACCCTTGGTTTAAAATTCTCATATCATCATCAGTTGACCTCGCTCATCAATTGACCCCTGGTTTTAAATCATTCTATTGTCATCAATTGACCTCGCTCGTCAATTAACCTCTGTTTTTAAATCATTCTATTATCATCAATTGACCTCGCTCGTCAATTGGCCCCTGGTTTTAAATTACTCTTTTGTTATCAATTGACCTCGCTCATCAATTAACCTCTGTTTCTAAATCATTCTATTGTCATCAATTGACCTCGCTCGTCAATTAATCTCTGTTTTTAAATTATTCTATTATCATCAATTGACCTCGCTCGTCAATTGGCCCCTGGTTTTAAATAATTCTTTTGTTATCAATTGACCACATTCTTCTATTGACCATGGTTTTAAATCATTCGATTGTAATCAATTGACCTTCTTTGTCAATTAACCCTAGGTTCTCAAATGTGAGTTGATTCTCTAATTGCCACTGATGGCAGTTGAGACTCTCAAATTGCCACAGATGGCCATTAAGACTCCTTGACTCTAGGCTTTACAAAATGAACGAATTCAGAAACGCAACGACATGCAATAAAGAGCAGCCACATCAACAAATAATTTAGTTCTCGGTAGGTCTCGACCCTATTCTCTGGTTTGCATGATCATGGTTGTTTATGCAGTCCAATAATATGTTTGGTTCAAAATAATCTTCACGAATCGGGTTCACGAGAACGAATTTGTTTACAGTGCCTTTGAGTCTGCTGCAGCGTCCCAATACTATTCATGCTGAGAAAAACTATGCATCTTATTTCGGGTCGTGCATGCCTGCAACACGTCATGCGTATCTAGCCTTGATCTATTTCTGCACTCGTCCGCAGGTATCGGAAAAAATGTTCAAATGCATGAGCACAAAAATGACTTTTGATGGAGAAAACATTGCATACGCTGTGCTCTGTGTACTGATTCGTATAATAAAATTGAAAGGGCGAGTTTTTGAAAATCCTATGCGTAAAATAAAAAGGAGAACCAAAATTAAAAGAATTATATGTTTAATTCGTGGATTTACACGACTGTAGAACTTTACCTCATCTCAACTTGATATTGACGTGTCTATTTCATGTGCGATTTTGTGAGCTAGGTAAGTGGGTTCAGCAGGTCATACTCTCCATGTTTTGCTGCAGAAATTATTTTGTCATGATAGGTTGCTATGGAAACCTCATAGCTGATTTTTAGTCCATAAAGCTAACTAGGTTTAGTGTTAGATACATCAAGTTTTTTCTTGGTCCTTCTTTAATAATTTACTCAAATGTTATACATTTCACAGGAACTAAATTTCACACTTCGTGTAAAAATGTACACGAATTTCACTTACACAAAATGAATTTTTTAAGTCTTTCTTTTATTAATTTACACGCTTGAGGCGCGGTCAACGATTTTTAAAGTATTTTTTTCAACAATATATTTGCTGCATGTGGTAAATGAATTTACCAAATCTCTTTTTTATCAATGTACTCGCAGGTACAGCAACAATTTTTTTGAAACCTTTACTCTTCAGAACTGCAGCTGTACTAATTTTAGCTGTGGTTGCATCACTTGGCGTTGGAGGTGCTTGGTGAATTGCTTTATTGTTGTTGCTCGTTGTCGGTTTTTATTGCTGTGTTGTTATTGCTTGTTATTTTATGTTATTGCGTTATTGTTATTGCTTTTCACTGCTTTATTGTTGTTGCTTGATATTGTTATTGCTTATTATTGCTTTGTTGTTGTTGCTTGTTATTACTTTGTTGTTATTGCTTGTTATTACTTTGTTGTTATTGCTTTTTATTTTTTATTACGTTATGCTTCTTGCTCGCTATTACTTGTCATGTCTTGTCATTGCGTTATTGTTATTGCTCTATTTTCATTGCTTCTACATGTTGTTGCTTCATTTTTATTTTTTATCGTTATTGCTTGAAGTTGCTTGTTATTGCTTGTTATTTCGAAATCGCTATTACTTGTAATTACTTTATTATTATTGCTTGTTATTGTTTGGCGTTTCTTGAGCATTTCCAATATTAATAGAGCGAGGTGGGCAGGTACGGGCTCGGTGTTGGACTGCAGCCGTAAGTGCTGAGAAATATCGTCGAATAAGCATTGACTCGATCGCAAGTATTTCAGTCGTTCGCTTGTCATGTAACAGAAAAACATGAACCTTTCAGTTCTGAATTTAAATTCGGCTCTCATACCCGGTGAGGAAAATAATGTAGATGTAGAACTTATTCGAATTTGTTTTTATCACGCAGTTCTCTCCAGTTCTTTTT
>JACJUY010001640.1:142843-156930 GCA_014220935.1 Platorchestia sp. MABIK | reverse complement strand
CTGCCGTCATGCGCTGCTTGCTGCTGCCGTCATGCACTGCTTGCTGCTGCCGTCATGCACTGCTTGCTGCTGCCGTCATGCTCTGCTTGCTGCTGCCGTCATGCGCTGCTTGCTGCTGCCGTCATGCGCAGCTCCATACATCGACCCTATGCTGTGCAGGCAGCTCAATCGATTTTTGAGAGCCTACGAGTGCGTTCCACTGATGCATTTTTTTTTTGCGCGTGTACGAACGGTGCTGGGTTGTCGGTGACCAGTTTAATCTGGGAAATTTTGAAGAACTCGGGTACTATATCATTGTAATATTTTAAACTAACACTTAGTTTAGATCTTAAAAACCTTTAAAAACGACAGTTGCTGGTAAGTGGAAAAATAAAAACGGCATTTCTTACTTCATACTCGAAATTGTTTATTTTTATTCGAAGCCAACAAAAAGTTTCGAATTTAGCATAGAACATTTCACCCATCTTCTTATGAACATCCAAATTTACCTCCCTATAATACTGAAAACCTTTCTTGGTTACTGGTTTGTTAGTCTGGCTGTTGCCAGACCTGCCATGCTCATCTTACAGTAATTTTAAAGATTAAACAAATTTAACAACCTGATTTCAAAAATAACATGGGACAATTTCTAGATCTTCACGCACTGTGTGAAGATACTACCTATTACAAATCCTGGTACTTGTTTGTAATAGCTAATCTCCAGCCAGCTTTCCCTAACCAGGTTACGTCTAAAACTTGGGAAATTACGCTCTGACAGATAACAAACAAGTGCTCTAATGTCCATCTCTCAAAAATTACTCAAATAAGCATTCTGTTGGCTTGCGGTTGTTCTGTTATACGTACGGGGATGTGAAGCAGGTATTGCAACAAAAAAACAATTTTATTTTAGAGAATTATTTGATGCCACATAACCATGAAAGCTACTCAAAACGTGCGATGAACTAACAAGCATATCTGAGATGTATTAAAGAATGACAGCAGCGTATGTAAAATATACGTACTATTTGATATTACAGTATATGTTATTGATGAAATATTTGGACACAGGAAAAAATTTGCCAACTGTTTATTTGTAGTCTCTTTATATGAAATTACACAACTTAGGTGGGGCCTGTAAGTTTTCACTAAATCTTTACAAGATTTTATGAAGTTGCAGCCCATTGTTCTTTGGCAACCTCCTTCACTTCATTAAAGTTAATCGATCGTTTCGCATGGGTTTTATTTTCGAGTTTTCTCCTGAGATTTCTTATTCAGATTTAAATCCGGTCATTGACTAGGCCATGCCAAGATCTTGATATTAGTGCTCTGAAACCATCCACAAATTGCCTTGAAGCTGTGCCTGAGATCAATGTTCCCTTGAAGCAGTCATTCAAGCCCAGCATCCAGTTTTTTCAGGCAATTTTATTATCAACTGTTGTGTAAAGTGCTGCGATATTTAGCTTTATTTAAAGTTTTCTGTGTTATTCAGTACAAAGCAGCCCCATACCATTATCTTCCCAGCAATCATATTTCATCGTTGCGACGGTTTTCTTTTGGGTTTAACGGCTGTTCCATATTTTCTCTGCACGTAAATGATATCATTTTGACCATATACATAGATTGCTCCAGCATGCTTTCATCAGGTCACAAAATTTTTTCAACATAACATCATCGTGTCCAAAATTTGGTTTTGCAAACTTCAATCATGATTTTAAATTACGGTTCTTCAGCAATGAGGTCTTGTGATTGGATGGGGATATGAGTTCTTGCTTCTGCATGAAGTTCATGACTAATTATTGTTCCCTTAGCAACATGTGTTGCATGCAGCTCTAAGGTCTTTTAAAGTTTATCTTTTGTCTCAAATGGACAAAGTTTGCCCTAACGTACTATGTTTCGTGAACTTGTTTCTGAAATCTTTCGTGGTGCATCAGGTCTTGGAAAATTTTCATGGTCGTAGTCATCTTCTTTTTTTGTTATAGAGTGAAATCTACAG
This sequence comes from Platorchestia sp. MABIK, assembly GCA_014220935.1. Classification (NCBI taxonomy): domain Eukaryota; kingdom Metazoa; phylum Arthropoda; class Malacostraca; order Amphipoda; family Talitridae; genus Platorchestia; species Platorchestia sp. MABIK. Next base: position 154,958 of record JACJUY010001640.1, on the reverse strand, counting down.
CACTTGAAACTTGATGTTCTTAAAACCTTTCAGCACATTCTTTGTTGTATTGTACGCAAAAAATAATACGACAGCTTACATCTTTTACAACCTTTTTGCTGTGACGTCTTGAGGTGCTTTTGCACAGGTTTTCAGCTCTCGACTTCCAGAATTTAGACTCATATTAGCGTTATTACAACCGTTGTCATTAGGCAGGCTCTGACATGAGCTTCTCACCGACCCCAGAATGAAGATGGAACTGCCACTCTGGAGTGTAACTAAAAAAAACGTTGAGCTTCAGATTCGATTAAAAATAAAACATTGAACACTTTTATTTTGTGTGTCGTTCATGGCCGTTGAACAGTTGAAAATTTAAACACAACTGCATGGCCCTAAAATTTCCTAGTATCCAAATCTCACAAACCATTTATGTTTTTCCTGATTTCTAGGGTATTTAGTTCTCAAAACTTGCTTAGTTCACATGATGTAAACATATTTTGAAGGGTTTCCAAAAATTGCTTTTCACCAAATATATTATGAATTATACGTTAATTTCAATATCTGATAAAATGAGATGTTGTTGTTGTTCATTTTTATAAGTCAGTGAATATGTTCAGTTAACATGTTAGTTTCACGGTTCATTTTCTCCAGATGTTCCCATCTAATGATTTTTGAACTTTCCAAATACTGGCATCATCTCTCAGAATGTGTAAAGTTCTGAATTCGGATTGGGTTGCTTTCTCGTCCGCGTGCTCATCGCCGACCGCATCGCGTATTCAGGACAAGCTCAAGAAAAGTTATACACGGCATCGTATTTTTAGTGAAAGGACAGGGGTAAAGTGATGATATGATACTTCGTTTAACAAAGGTGAATATGTGTCATACTTATATATTGTGACTAATTCTCCAATACGTTGGGATATATTGACCAATTTCTTGGTTTAAATGAGAAATCAGTTTTGCAAACACCTTGAATGAAAAGGTTTAGTGTAGGGCATGTATGATTCCAACTTTACGGAGCATTATATAGTGAAACTTGACGCTAGCTTCTGAACAAATTTTTAAAACAAATGCAAAGATATTACAAGACATTTTCTAAAGCAACTGTGATTATGTTGTTTTGACCAAATGACACTATAGCTTCATCAATTTAATTTTGAATGAGCTTAACACTGCTTACCTTTCCTATCTATGTATATCACTGTTGTGTTTGTGCGAAAATGTATCGTTTCACTATTTGTATTTTGATATGTATACGTGGCATTATTTGCGTTCAGCTTTACTTTGCTAAAAAAAAGTCTGCAGCTGATACGTGAAAGTTCATATGTAAAATAAGGGTCAATTCATTTTTTAATTTTTTGCGAGTACGGACGATGAAGTTGACGGCGTAACAAAGAGATGCAGACTTTCCTTTAGTTGGAACAAAGTTTTGCTTGCAAAACTACTCTGCTAAAACAAAGCATATTAGTGTTGTCTAGCTGCCAACAAGTTCATGTCATCTGATTGTAGAATGTGAAGGTCAATTCACGCAATCATTTGGACACAATGATGGGCACAGGCATTGACTTAGAGCATCATTTTACTGCTGCTACCTCTTTGGAATTGGACTGGATCGTTCCCAATGAACATTGGACAGGATCAAAAGAGGTTTTTGGGCTGACATCTTGAGACTGAGTGGTCGTGACGAGCAGAAATGAATTACAATTATAGGATCGATAAATGGAAGAAATTGGTCGGTCGAACCAATTTAGGAAGATCATCTGCTTGATGTCTTTTTGCTCGAGAAGATTTGATTGGCTCCAGTAGGCTGATCGGATTAACGATCATTGAGTCTAAAGTTTCCCGGAAAAGCAGCAACGTCCGTAACCGTTACTGCATTTACAAATATGGAGCCATAAATTGATATACGCCTACTAATTTCCTTGGAATTCATCTGCGCCTAAAAATTTTTTTGGATTTTATTTGCACCGAAGAATGTTTTTCGTTCATCTAACTGTGGGCAAGTTCGATTTTAGCAGGAAGATACAGCGGCTGCCTTATTTTTCTCTCACAAATGTTCTTAGAAGAAATTCTCCGGTGCGCTACAGTTTTCACTCTGGCTGTGCAAGCAATGTTAGTAACATCTTTGCTACTGTACGCCTGCGGTCTCGCGCTAGTGCTTTCGGTGGTTTCACGTTACTTGCAAAAGCCTTGTACACAAAAATTTCACATTCTTTAGTTCCTTTATGGTACAGGCACTCCACGAGAGCATCAACAACAGCAACGAGGAGGAAAAAGTGGTAACAATTTCCAGCAGTCGCCAATTTTAAGCTCGTTAATGAATCATGGTTAGATTCCACGCATTGTAAGTGAAAATTATAATGCGACTTTTTGATAATAGCATTTGAAGACTGCAAACTCATCCTTCGATTAAATGCACTGATATGTCTCGTGAATCTCGAAAAGCTGAAAAAGTTTTACTAACTTTCATTTAATTTATGGTATTTATGGAAGCAAGCTTCATCATGTCTTAAAATTGATAAATTGGTTATCTTCAGATCAATGGACTATAGTATTAATAAAAGAATCATTCTGAAACATTAATTTAAAAATATTCTGGCAAACTCTTATAAAATAATAATGCAGTTTTAACGTATTGGAGTTAAAGCCGAAAATTCAGAACAATAAATTGAGCACTGTAACGTCCACTGGTGACCGCACTTAATACATTGACTACGTATTCGGTACATGTGTGTACCTTTAGGTAAATTTCTCGTTTACGTACCGGTATGAATGATTAGATTTCAGTTGTTTCGCGACTTTCTTATAAATAAATATTATAGTTGATATATTACAGTTCAACTTTATTCATCACGCATTTTAGAAAGGATAAATGTACTAAGGCAGTAAAGACGGCTTTTCAATTCTATTACTTCCAACCTAACCAAATGAACGGGAGTAACAGTGCAAACGTGGTGTGACTGCCTCAGACAAGCACGAGTGGGGAAGGTTCAGAAAGTCCACGGATGATGCAAAACTTGTCTTAAACAGCCAATTTGATTACATAAAATTTCCTGTTGGGAGAAAGGTGTTGTTAGTACAAAACCAATACAAAAAATATACAGTTTTTAGAGATTAAAATCTAAAGGTGACGCAGAGTGCAAATCAGAAAACAAGGACGCAAAAGTTAGGCCAGAACTGCATCACCGGCACAAGCAAACACATCTCAGTGAGCACGGGTAATACTTCAGAGGGCCAGCCAACACATAAATTATAGGCGAGTCTTCGCACAATTTTCATAACTGCACCGTCAACCTAACGAGACACTTATAAAATACTGAGGTCAGGTAGTACTCTAGACACATGACCAATCAGGTAGAGGCTGAATTGAAGGTACACGGCACTTTCTATTAACAATGCTTTGACAACTTGAGATGCCTCCGACCATCAATTCAACAGCACCACCCGGACATAATTATAACACATATATCTACAAAGGTGGTCATTAGCATACTTAGACACATCAGTATAAATAAATCCCCTAAAGGGAATGAACACAGTCTTGTAGGACACGCACAATCAGCTAAGCAATCCAACACGGCCCTCAGTCAAGCCAATATCACTACATCAAAAATGGGCAAAAATCCCACACTCTAGATATTGGCTTTCAGCAAGTCTAGTGAGGAATTACATGATTCCAGAGCTCAAAAATCATAGCTTTTATCCATTAATTCATAAAGCATGATAACAAGTATTTATACAACACAGTGTGCCTAGATCATAGTAAGGCTAATCAATCTAATCCAAAAATGCATGAGTTGGCACGAGAATACCACAACACAGATCAAAGGCAGACTTTACAATTAGAACAAAGTGTACTAAGTCATCTTGCTGAACTAAAAGTCTTAAAAAGTGTTTCAAGAAACATTCTCAGGTGCTTGAAAGTATGCTACAATTTATACAAAAATTTTCAAACCTAACCTTGAACAACACAGATCAAAAATAGACTTGACAATTAAAACAATGTGTGCCAAACTATCAGCAAGAGAGCTATATAATGAATGAAGAATCATCAAGTAAATGTAATTTGTCTGAGCAACACAGAGAAGCTGTGGCAGCATATATTCCAACACAACATCATTTAAAGTCTTCCAGCTTTCAACGATTCTATTCAATAGCGGGAGATAATGCAGAATAAATCCACAAACACAATAGTACATCTTTGCCTATATCACTTAATATTAACACACTTACATTTCTTTCTCTAGTCTCTACACGATTTACTTCATATAACTGGCGGCCTCTGCCCAGCTCGCAGGGTTTATATACCTAACGTCCGGAAGTGGGCATTTCCGGAAAACGAGCGGATTTGCGGAATGGTTCTTTCGAGGTTCGGAGGTATAAAATTTGCTATCGCTGTTTGAAAATATAAATTCCCTAAATTGCTGCGAAGGCAGCACACGTAGTCAATGAGTTTAAGCTGAGCAGTTGTCCGAAGAGAATTTTTTACAATGCAATAATCTGAGAATAAAAGGAAAACAAAAACTGTAGACCGTAGAAGCAAAGCACTGTTTGAAATAAAAGCGTTACAGTCATCAGGCCATCATTAGCTGAGTGAATTTCCTGAAAATAGAAAAAAACATTGCAACTAACAATGCCAAAAGCAGTTAGTAACTACCTAATAAAAACCGAACTAAAAAGAAAATCAAATGCACTCTAGTCTAAAATCGTTTGGGGAACAGCACTTTAGTAGTCAGCCAGAGGTGGTCTGCGTTTAACTATGTAGGTAGACTTTGCAGTGAGGAGGTCGGTTACATATGAAGCTTGAGCTTAACCTTATAATTGCCCATTAGAACTGGAATATCACGCTTCACTGCATGCAATCGTATGGAGGACTGGAAAGGATGTGTAGATTGTTGCATGTTGTATTATTTTCTATTTTCGGGGAATTCACTATGCTGATGAGAGGCTGATAACGGAAACGTTCGTTCTTAACACTTTGACCGTAATTTGTTAAACTGAAGTTCAAGATTCAACTCAGATTTAAAGGTAATTGCTGTGAGCAGTTTTGAAAATAGCAGACATTAGTACCAACGTTCCTTCATTTAGCTTTAATTAGAAATTTATGAAAACTGAGTTTGTCTACTAGTCGGTCAGCAACACAATGAAAATCCCTTTCGTGGCCACCGGTGGCGCATGTTGCGGTTAAAGTGTTAAATAGAGCTATTTTTTAAGATCTGCAGCTTTTGTCATCTTTTTTATTCTCAGTGCAGTGTTAACAGAAACCTTCATGTTTCCGAGGTAATACCGCAGCAATAATACAATAATGAAATTAATCTGGTTAACCGTTGAAATTATAATAACTGTAACAGGAATAACATCAACGAAAGGAAAGACAGGAAATGGAATAATAATCAAAGCAGCAGTAAAGTACAAAAGGAATGAAAAAATTAAGTAGAACAAGTTTAACCATAATGATATTTCAATTAATAAAAATAACAGACGTTTAAAAAAGAGAAATAACAGCGGCCATTCTAATATTGGTGATAACAGCATTGCTAATATAAATCAGGGTTAATGCCGAGGTTAAATAAACTTCCCGATGACATTTGATGTTCGATGGCCGTAGATGTCACAAAAGAAACTTTCCACTCCAACAAATCTAGCCTGTGAGCCCGGCAGCAGTTGCGCTCCTCCGCTCAATGTGTTCGTGCTGACGCCAGCATTTCCCCGCAATGTGTGTCAGGCTCAAGTGGCCATCGACCGTCAGGCAGTAAATTCCTCATATTCTCCCGCGACAGGGCAGCAGGCCCAGGGCAGCGCGGCGATGACGTTACGCTTGCATTAGTTCGCTGGCACAGAAAATTTGCTGCAGAACGTATCACACTCTTTTCAAAATATTGTAAACTTCTTCGGACTCGTTTTTATTTTGAAATAAATTTAGGTTAAAATCTTCTTCGAATTTGAAAGCACTGACCGACTAATATTTAGATATGTAGTTCATTTCTAAACAGACATCACTAAATTATTGTTACGAAACATGAGGTAGCATGAAAACATCAAACTATTATTGAGCTTCATCGCTGTGAGGTGTCGATGTCCACTATTTTTAACTAGGTAAATGTGGTGGGACCGACTGTTTCCCACGACAGTGAGAACATATTTGCTGAAGTTTTTACAGACAATGAAAATTCCAAAAACAAACACCCACCCTAAACTTACGCCTCCCAAGATCGAAAAGCCGTGGACGAGATGGCCAGGAGAATTAAATTCAAACCTATCTGGGCGTAAACTGGCCAAACATCTTGGCATGAGCTAAAGTAAAAAAAGGGCTGTAAGATCGATAATCAAAACGAGCCTCAAACTTTCTCCCATCAAGTGCAAGAAACGCCAACAATTATTTGGCATCAAGAATAGAAATGAGCAGACAGAGCTCTTCTTCTCATGAATTTCCTCAAGATTCTGGAGGCAAGCACGAAAGTTCATCTTTTGTGATGAATAGCTGTTCCCAGACAAAGCCAAATTCAATTCTCAGGAGACAAGTTTTGTGAAGAAATTCCAGATGGTATGAGAATTATTTATCGTAGTTAAAAGTCTGCCTCCGTCATTATTTTGCTGATTGTCTGATATGATTCAGCATATCTCGCGTCCAAGGAAATTTTTGTGCTCTGGGATTTAAACAGTTTTAAACAATTTATTTACGACAGGTGGCACAGAGGTAGAATATTTCTCAAGTCTAGTACAATGGTCAAATTTGAGTTTAGCTTCCTGTGGGCCCGAATAAGTTCAGCGACTTCTAGGGCATCCTACCAACAACGTTATTCTAAGGTGTACAATAATGTTCAACCTAATTCACTTAACCTAGTTTCACATTTGACTGATCAATGAAATAATTAACTCGATATTAGATGCTTCATTTTACAATATAGTTTATGTGGACTAGATTTGACAGTATATTCGATAAACGATTTAAGAGCAGACTGAAGATCGGCGATATTAACCAAGGCAAATTACATTATTAGGACCGGTCATGTAGGAGACAAGATTTGACTTGGTGATCTTGCACGACTAGTATTCTGATAGAAAGTGAGACTCGAAATTTTTTCTGAACACCTTGTAAGAATTACTTTCACGGATCTCCGCAGGGATTGAGTTCCAAGTTTTAGTTCCAACGAAGAGGAGACTGTGTTGCGACCGAGCCTATGAATAATAAGGAAGCATGAATTTACTTTCATTTCAGGTTGAATGGTCGTGATGACCAGTTTGTGCAGTTTTAGGCTATTGTCGCCATCATTTGTTAATGTTTTGTAAATGAAATTACAAATGGAGATTTTGTAGAGATCCGAAAGTTTAAGTATTTGTAAATTTTTGAATGAATCACTTGTGTGAGCATTATATTCTAGATTCTTTACCACTTTGATGGCCCTTTTTTGCAGAGTAAAAAGTATGTTGGTTGTTTTTTTCAGTTCAGTGCCATGCTTCTATTCTGTATTGCAAGTATCGTGAAATGAGCGTTCGGTAGAGCATTTGTAAAGCTGTTTCAGGCAGGAAATTTTTAACTTTATTTAGGATTCCGATGGATTTTGACAATTGAGAACTTAGATCAGCGATGTGCTCTTTGAAGGTCAGATGTTTATCTTTCATGATGCCCAGGAACTTACATGAGTTAGTTTCTTCGATTTCACCTTCGCCAATTTTATTGTGTGGGAGAGATATGTTTATCTTGTATGAGAATGTTATATATTTTGTTTTATCGATATTAAAGGCTTATTTTGTTTGCTTTAAGCCACGATGAAACCTTATGGAGTGCATTATTCATACTCTCCGCAGCCATAGCGGGATTTTGGTTCGGAAGGACTGCAGAAAGCGTGCTGTCATCGGCAAAAAGTATGAATTCTAAAAATGATGTACATTTAATAATATTATTGATAAAAATCAGAAATAGGAGAGGCCCAAGACAGATCCTTGTGGAACTCCATGGCTAATTGTCTGTGGGTCTAATTTTGCGTCGTCAATGACAACGTATTGCTTCCGATTTGTTAGGTATGATCTGAACCAATCATTGGCAACCCCTCGAATTCCATACCAGTGTAGTTTCGAGAGTAATATGTTATGGTCCACACAATCGAATGCTTTTCGAAAGTCAAGAAACACAGAGACTACAGGCTTTCCTTCATCTATATTAGAATAAAGGAATTGTAAATGATTTAACATAACCTGTGTTGTTGATTTTGTAAAACGAAAGCCGTATTGTTTATCATGGAGAAATGATTTTTGTTCAAAATAAGAGAACACTTTTCATACACTATTTTTTCGAATACCTTGCTTATAATTGGTAGCACGGAGATAGGTCGGTAATTGTTTCCACATATTTTTTCACCATTTTTAAAGATAGGGGTTTCTCTAGCAACTTTGAGGGAGTTTGGGAAAGTGCCTAGGAAGAGAAACTGGGTAGAGATATTGGAAATGAGCTGGGCTACAATATCAGCAATAACTTTTAAAGTACTTTAGTCGAAAACGTTTGTAACCCACCCGATTTATTTTTCAGGTCGTTTATGCACGCAATTATATCGGAAGAGTTGGTAGGCGTAAAAAAAGGATTTGTGTTCTCGAATTTGATCCATGTATTCCAGGTGATCAGTAGGTTCACTTGGAAACCATCAGCTATGGTTTTCCCTATGTAACGTTAACGAAAAATTTGTTAAAGAGTTTATCAATTTCTTTCTTCCCATGATGATTTACATTTTCTTGAACAACATATTCAATTTTCTTTTTATCGGCATTATTCGGTTTATAGCAAGAGTTCAAAAGGCGCCAAGTCTTTTTAACGTCAGCTTTAAATTGAATAAACTTGAGCGTAAAGTAGCTCTTTTTTGATGTCCTTATCTGGTTTGTTACATTGCTTCTGAGTCTGTTATTTGTTTTTTCAGAAATTCGCCCTTCGCAAAGGAGGGCTAGGTACGCTTGACGTTTCTTTATATTTATCACGATGTCTCCAGTAATACAGGGCTTTTATTTTTTCTCGGTGTAACTGAACGATTGGGCAACAGTGATTGTATGCGGTCATAATAGTTTCTGTCAACTTTAATACTGCTTCATCAATGCTTGTTGCATCATTGTTTTGTTGAGAGATATGCAATGTTGGCATTAATTCTTCTTGAACGGTGGTCAATTTTTCTAAATTTGATTCGTTTACTTTACGATGTGAGTAAGTTTCAGCCAGTGGCTTGGTGCAAACAATATAGACAATTTCCTTGATAAGAAAAACTGGAAAATGATCTGATAAGTCAGAAGTAATTATTCCAGCAAGAAAATCAGCTGGGTCTGTCATTAAGATATTGTCAAGCAGCGTAGGAGATTCAGAAGAGATTCGTGTAGGCTTTGTGATAATCTGAAGGAAAGATTTAGACTGAAAGGCATTAGGAAATTAGAGATTGGTTCATAGCTATCATGTTTCAGTAATTCATAATTGAAGTGTCCGCATATTATTATGTCATTTTCTAAGGATCTGTTGAACTGAGAGATAATACGATTGAGCTCATTCTGGAAGGATAGAGGACAGGCTGTAGGAGGCCTATGCACCGTTCCAAGCACAATTCGTTTACCGTATCTAGACAGTTCTACGAATAGTGATTCTATATGATCCCGATTCATTGTTGCACTTCCTATGATTCTCGAGTCTATTTGTTTAGATATGTATGTACTGATGCCTCCGCCTTGCTTGTTTTTTCGTAGCGAATGGTAACTGTGATAATTTTCAAATCGAATGATGTCTTTGGTTAAGTCATCTAGCCAGCTTTCGGTGAAGCGAATCGCGTCTAGGTTATACTTAAGTTCGGTAATAGTACACTGTATCTCTTCCAATTTTGGATAGAGTGGCCTACAGTTCCAACACAGGAGCGAAAAATTATTGCGAGTTTTTGGTTTAGTTTCGTTGAATTTTTAAATATCAGTATACCTACAGTCTTCAGAGTCGTTTAGGTTTGGATATATTCCGTTCAAATGATTGAGATCTGGGTCGATTTCATCGAATCCATCACCGTGACCAGTCATTTAAAATTAGTAAACAGTAAGCAGCAAGTAATATATAACTTAAAACGAAATACAGAGTCAAGATTAAAAAGATATCCCTGTCTGAAAACTACCTTTGGAAGTCAGAGAGAAAAGAGTAAAAAAATCTAGCGCGATTTCGTGAGTACAGACATACTCAGTCTACGAGCGAATAATATTGGAGTTCAATATCACAACATCGGTGCGTACAAATTGCTGAAGGCGTTGTCACAAAATTCACGTACAACTGATAATAAGTTTTAAAAATTTTGACGACAGTTACATATCTGATGAGCTAAAATGGTTTACACGTAATATTAACTTTAGTGGTAAAAATTACATCCAAAAAGATGGGAAAGCGAACAAGGTGGAAATCTAAATTCCATTATAACATTGGTAGGTAAAACATCTGTCGTACAGTAATTGTCGAAATTGAGGTGAAACTGATATGTATATATTTTTTAAAGTTGGAATTGATTTAAGACCTGAAGTTATTACAGTTTGAAGTTATAGTGTAAAGTTATAGAATTTTTAGGCGTTGTGATAGTGACATGAAAATCTAATTGATCTAATTGAGGTGATCATCCAAACCAAATCGTCCAAAAATCTAAATTATTTTCAGATTTAGAAACATATGTGGAAACACGCAATTTAAGTCTGAGCAGAAAATTCGGTATGAGCATTCGATAAAGAAAATGAGAAAAAGAAATAAATTAAAAACAATTTAGTAAGCAGAAAATCAAAGCTGATAGTTCGACGTGGGTGCCTTGAAGAGGCAAAAAGGTGATTCTAACAGAAACCAAACAGAAATCATGTGAACAAAGATCAAAATGATATTAAATCCAGTTAGTCAGTCCATTAAAATGCTAATTACAAACAATTTCTTCTGATGACTTGCCGACATGTTGCAGCAAATATTGATCAAGTGCTTCGGGCGTGCTGACGGTCTGAGGTCTTGGAGTTGCATGTCCAGGTATCTTCGGAGAGTAGACGTTGATGTTGCCTTCCAGACTTCTTGCGAGTCCTTTTTGTTTCGGAAATTTTCGTTTTACCAATCTCAGAGTGTACATTATATTTGTTCGCGAAGGTATGAGATATTCATTGATGAAGGATTTCGATTTAGTCACACGGCAAGCTGTCAAAACTTCTTGCTTCTTTTGTATTGTCGTAACTCAAAAGTAATGTTTCTCTAATATACGTTTCCAGGTGCAAGTTTTTTCCCCTACCTATTCGCTGTAGTGACGTCAGAGTTACTTAGGTTGATTTTGATTTTGCCCTTCAGGGCACCATTTCCAAAAACTCGAAAAAAATTTTCTATTGGACTAACGTCTATGGAAATTTGCAGACTATTGGATCTCTAAATTCGTAACAACTTTTTTAAACAAGTTTTTTTCATTAGGGCATAAAAAATAAATTATTCATTATAATATAAAATATTTATACATATCATTTGTTTCAAATTCTCCGAAATTTACAAAGCTAGAGCAATGCGGTTTGTTGCATTTGAAAGTGAAATGTGTGCTCCAAAATTGCTACAAGACAGTTTTTTGATTTGAATTCTTTCCGAATTTATATGGAAAATTTTTGAAAGAGGTAGGGTAAAAGTTATAATTTTAGGGTAAAAAGTCTACGGAAAGTTTCACGTTAAATTTTTTGAAAATCCATTTACAGGAATTTTAGACCACACATTTCACTTTCAAATGCAGCAAACCCCATTGCTCTAGCTTTGTAAATTTCGGAGAATTTGAAACAAATGTCTTAAAAACGTTTTGTTTTATAAAAGATATTTTTAAGATTCAAAATGTCTCTTCTCCTACATTTTTTGAGCTACAGTGATGATTTTGGTATCAATGGATGCGGAAAAACAAGAGCTTTCTGAAAAATTGAATAGTTTTTCGAAATTCATTTTTTTTCAAAGTTAGGACGTCATAAGTTTGAACTTTTTCCGAAAAAAAATTTGCTCATCAATTTTTTAATTTTTTAAATTTAAAAATGGAAATTTGAGGAAAAGCATTTGATTTTTTGGAATGTCCACGTTATTCTGCATCCAATGATACCAAAATTATTACTGTAGCTCAAAACTGTCAGAGAAGACGCATTTATAAAA
>JACJUY010001640.1:125843-140680 GCA_014220935.1 Platorchestia sp. MABIK | reverse complement strand
TATTTATAAGAATATTTCTTGTATTTTAGTTAGGATTTCATAATAGGAATTAGTATGTAGGTTATTGACTCAATTAGGCGTATTTCCATGCACGTTAGGATGACTTTCATAATTCGATAGAATGTCACTCGATCGAAATGCGAGGGTGGCGGGTATCCACTCCTAGCAAGCAGGCAGGCAGAAGAGGGAACTCAGTCAGTAGAGCACCAAACGTCAGATAAGTGAGGACTGTGTCATTCCAACCCTTTAGCCACGCCCTTTGGGTGTCGGTGCTAGTGCTATAACAATAGGCCATAACTAAATCAAAATAGTGAGCTTTACAAACACTCGTGATTACCGACTATCGTGGTGTATCAATATTCAATCATTAAACGTCTGACGTCTTAAAAGCAAGAACTATGTTAATTCCTGCCGTACCCTCGCTTTGTCTAGGTGCAGGATGCCATGTTCCTCATCATATCATACTAAGTCGTCGTTCCAATTTCGGCGTCTAAGGCACCTCCTCGCACCTCTTCCACCAAAAGCTGAGTTTCTCTTGTTCATTCAGTCACCATAATCAACCCAACCAATTTAATTAATTACTCTCAAGTCGTGAAATTGATAAGAATAGCTAGCGATGTTTCATATTAATATTCATGTACGTCGAAATCGCTCTTCGCTAGTGCCGAATTGTCATGTGCGTTAGAATAAATCTTTTTTAGCAAGTAAATCTCCCTCTTGGTTACAAGTGTATCAATACCTGTGTTCTGGAAATATGAGACGAGGCATGAAAACGTTACCAATCAATATTTAACAATATATCATTTCTAATAATTAACCAATTAGTTGCTCCTCCTGGAGCTGGTGGCAGCTTAACCATAAATCAATTAAAATCATGCCGAGGACTTTGAAAAGTCAAGCCTAATTTACATAAAATATAATAAAGTAACATGACCAAATGTCACGAAGACTTAAGATCCAACAACGAATCAAAAAGAGAACAACGATGTCATAACACTGCGGGGCAGCGGTGCCATAACAAACGATGTGTAACGATGGGAAAATTATGCATCCAAAACATAGGTGCACAACAGTCTTACAGAAGTGGAAGTCACTTTTCAAAAGGGCATGAATTAGAGTTTGCATCCCGGGATCGCGGATGATTTGGGGCTAAAATTCCCCGGGCCGGGAATTCCCGGTATTCTAAATAGTATATGTATATATCAAGAAAATTTATGATTGAAAAAATAACTTAAAATCATAGTGTTTAATATGATTAATTAATTAGAGAGCACAAAATGGAACTTTAATGTTTTAATATTATTGTACTTTCCATCACTAGACAGTGTAGTCTTCACTATCTACTACTAAGAATGACAGTCGTGTGTTTATTTATACTAGTAGAACCCGTGGAAATTCAACGGACAGAGTCATCGTTAAGCCAGGTGGACCCGTGAAAAAATTCGGTCAACATTACCTAACAAATTCTAACATAACATATTCTAACCTAACCCATCCTAACCTAACAAATACTGACCTATCGTATCCTAACCGAAGCTATCCTGAAAATATGTCAAAAAAAAAAGTGGACTTGTTAAAAATTTCATCAATATTACCATTACCATTACTTTTACATTACCTAACCTTTGCAAACCTAACCTATCCTAACCTAATCTATTTTATCCTAACCTAACTTAATTATCCTAACGTTTCATATCCTGATAAAATGCCAAACCTATCAATGCATGTAAAGGCGATCTTTTTATGAAACATAGGAATTCGGTATCCATGATACCGCAAACTCGGCTGAGTGCGTAACAAACGGACTATGTAACTAAGTAACTAAGGAAGGAACAAGTAGAATATTGTATAGATGTTTTGTGTCACGCTCTTAAGAATATAAAGCAACAAATTAGCGCCGGATATTGTGCCGGAGATCTTGGTTTCAGTTCACGGGTAAATTAATGCACTCATTTTCGATGTACAAGTGCATTATAATAAGTCACTTTCAAAAAAATTAGAGGGATCCATAGCCTTATATACTCGAGTCCGTATCGTGGATACCGAGTTCGGCAGGGTATTGCATATTACGATATACATACACCAGCTCGCAGTTGTTTTCAGAAATGCTAAATTTCTGTATCTAGGATACGACACGAATGGCTATAACTACTTCCAGTGCGGCTCAAAAAAACTGTGTTCTAAGTGTTTATTACTGTCACAAGAAAAATAAGTTACCTTTGAAAAATAAGTTACCTTTAAAATGTTGAGCAGCGCACCTACACCGCCTTCAAAACACTGATTTCCGCCGATATCAAAAAACACTTTTCTTTTTCTAACCCCCTCCCACATTATTTCGAGGCTAGAGCAATACAGTTTTTCATTCGCTTGTACATTAAATTTTCCAAAAGTGATTAAGCTTAGAACTTTGAAATTTGCTTTTGTTGTTGTGTTATATAGAACGATTTTTGAAGAAAATTTGGAAAAAATCGTCAAGAAACAAAAATGAATGAATAACCCAAAACAAAGCGAAATCTAAAATTCTACGTCTAATCATTTTTAGAATGATAGAATTAAAATTGAATGCAAGAAACTGCATCACTCTAGCTTTTAAATTGAGGGAGGATATATGTTTTGAAAAAATAAGAAATGAAATTGTTTTCTTTAAATACCTCGTTTTCTTTGGGTCAAATGAAAAAAATGTCATGAGTAAAAAAGACTTGAAACTACGTTTCCGATACGTGCACACAAAGTTTCAGGTACGCATCCTCAATAAAACAAAATTTTTCGAAGTTATGGTAAGGTTACCTTTATGCATGGAAACTCCACTCGAACGAAAATTTGTTCTAGAAATGTATTGAGTCCCGTCTATTTTGACGGGCCATGTACACTAGTATCATAATATAGTTCAACTATTGCATCAGAATATATTTTGTGGTTTGATTTTGCAGGTGTAAAGAATAGACTGAAAAGGCTCGGCCACACTATGCGTTTCTTCGTGCAACTCACTCGCAACTCGCCCAAATTTAAAGCTGGCATGTCGGTTGCACGAGTGCTGCATGAACTTCCACTGTGTGCGATTTTTGATGCGGCTTCTTGTGCAGCAAGCATCTGTAGCGCGTAGTTAGGAGTAAACTACACATCATTTCAAAATCATAGCCCGACAGCTGTCCTAGTTTTCAGCTGCACTTCATCGTGGAATGTTTTATTGTGCATGTGTTCATTTCTTGCGCTTTCTATAATGAGTGGTTGGCCACGCGAGCTGGTGCTCCAGCTCAGAGACCAATTTGAAGCAAATGAATGCCTCTGAAACGTCAAAAATTAATCGTACAGAGATTTGAATTTACAAGAATTTGCTTGCAAAACTATATTAGTATCTCTAGATCCTGAGAAGGCATTGACAGTTGATATAATAAAATAAAACTCATACACAGAGGACACAGTATTTTTAAGCCAAATGTGCAGGCAAAAATTTTGAACCGTTCTCCTGAACTTTGGTAGTGTTCTATATCTCATGACACTTCCAGCCTCTAACACATGTGAAAAAATAATGGCCTGTTGCGATATTCGCTGTCATTTTGTTTAATATTTGTGCTCATGAATAATTATTATTGTTTACAAAGCCGTTATTGTTGTGAACAGGGATCTCGATAAATTAACAGGAGGCTCACATATATTGAATTTTGGGTGAGTTAATTGTAAATTTTTGTAAGGGAGACCTTGATTTGTTTCTACTTAAAAATATTCAGGAAACTTTTTTGTTGTCACTACCATTTAATTTTTTGATTCAGTGTTGAAGGAACTTCTGTAATCTAGTTCACTGATTTTCCTTCCGAACCTTGTAGTATACGAAGCCATGGATAGTTTGTGACGAAACTTAGTAGAGTTTTAAAAGATACGACTCAAGTTCGATTAGGTTGAGAGCGGCTCAAGCCATGGGATGAGAGCAACTTACGCGGCTTGTTAAGTTCGGTCTGTATTTGCCTACGCTACAAAAGTTATAATTTAGAAACCAGCGCACACGTCGTTTCTCAGTGATGATCAATACTTTGAAATTCGCTCCTTATTTCCAGTCAAAAATGACGGAAATTTGTGTATTTTGCTTTGCTGTATTGTGTGTGGAAAAACTAGTACAGTTTATTTTTGAAGAAAATCAATGCTAAATTAGAGCTCTGTAGGAAGCAAAAGTTATACCTTTAAATGAAAACCATAAAGTCAGTTTTTTCTTCAGTTCTGGCAAATTACCCGAAATGGAATTTGACTCGTCATTATTTACGCCTAAAAGTAGCTAGATACGCTTACGCTTCTCGTTTATACTTCGAATTGCTTCCTCAACGGAATGGTACAGGGTACGTAAGGTATCTGAGGACACCCTACGGACTTGTAGAAAAACAGAAAATGAAACTGTTAATCGTTGAAAGTTACAATTTCTTGTACCAAGACAAATAAACATAATATTAACCTAGGTTCATTATATATATCTTGCTTCGGCTTCAATATCACCGACTCAATTCGAGTCCTAAAGCGACTGCAAGCTTTGATCAGGTGGTCTTTATTTTTGTCTTCCATTGCTTCCATCAGAGAGGATTTGGTGTTATGGGGATGCTTATTAACTTCTTTTTCAGCGACGCCCCACACGTTTTAATTCAAAGGATTAAGGTCTCGTGAGTTAGGAGGCCATAAGTTTGGTGTGACATGCATGATCATGGAAATTCTCGGCCATCCAATGCTGAGTTTTGAGAAGCGAATCGTGTTGGAAGACATAGGCCCTTTTATTGCCTACGCTGTCTATCCAAGGCTTAACAATGGTTTGAAGAGTCTCGACATAAGCATCTGCATTGACTCTAAGGCCCTGTGGAAAAAAATGAGGAGGTATGCCATGCCCTTCACTGCTAACAACACTGAAAACCATGAACTCTTCTGACAAACTCAGGTGTTTAGAGTGTGTCAGAGAGTTGACAATACTGTTTTCTCTTGCTCGTGGCCAATTCATCTCCATTGCTTTCATTCCCCTTCTAATTTTTCAAACAAAAGATTTGGGTGCTTTTGGATATCTTGCAGTAAGATAAATTATTGAGTTTCACTTCTATAGACATTATTTGTAGCATAATTTTTTCATTTAATTCGGTATGGTAGTAGCCGCCATGGGATCTTCTAAAATAAAACATACATGAATTTTTATCGGGTTGGAATAAATTAAAAAAATGTAAGTGTCCACAGATGCCTCACGCACCCTGTATTAAAACGATTAGAGTTAATCTCCGAACTCTGACGCGAGTGCGGAGTTAGAGCTGGATCTACGTAGTCTGCTAGATCTGGACCGTTTCCGACCTGTGTAATATTAAATATAATTTTGTGATCTTTATTGTAAAATATTAAATATCAAGCATGGAATTGTGAGAAATTAGCGCTTTTGAATTGGAACAGTTTTATCAGAACTGAGATAAAATTTTAATCTTTGTGTAGGCTTGACATTTGTGACTTCAAGAGATTAAAGAGTACACGCTAGAACGAAAACTTCACATATAAGATAATTTTGAGAAGAACTCCGGTAAATATCAAGTTCTGCACAAAACTGATAACGTTATCCCGCTCTCACATCCAATAAAAGGTTCTAGCATGAGAGAACATTTGAAAATAATTGCTCGGAAACTCAACGGGAAGATGAAAGCTTATTGCTTCACTGAGAAATTTTCTGGTTTTTATGGGATTCTTAGTACATCTGAAGTCGTTGAGCTATCTTTTGTGATACACAAAAATAGGTCAGAATTACAAATGAACAATGCCTAATTCATGTTTTTATTTTGTTAGGGGAATTCAACTCATTTAATGGAGCCATCAACGATGTGTTTTTTATCATGTCTCCGTAAATTGGGCCTCCAAGCTTCTTCTAATCTATTTCTATATCTCAGTTCATTGATTAATTGTTATATTTACATTAAGTTGACCTCTCTATACAGAGCGTCAGCTAATAAACAGTCGACATTTTTTTAACAAATTACTTATGGTACTGCACGCAAAAGTAAAAATCAGATTTTCAGTGCACTATTTCAAAACCAAGTTTAATGAATCACTGCCAAGAGGTTTGAAAACTATTTCAATTTTCTCTTCTTTCAGTAGCATAATTTTCATGTTTAGATTAAACCTTCGAGTGTAAAACTTTTAGTATGACATTGTTTTTTGGCTGAAAGAACGAAATGAGTTGCCTCTGCGGCCAAATGTGCTAATACAATTCTATCTCACAAGAAACTTAAAATTTCATTGAGTTGTTCGAATTAATTATCATAGATTAGAATCTTTATAAACGATTGTATAAAATAGCTCTCAATGTTTCTAAATGACATCAAATTTTATTTTAAAAAACTCACGCTGTTTCGAAGCAACAAAACTTTTCCTATAAAATAGGGACCAACATGTACATAGATGCCCGTCGGAATAAACGTGCAACCAATCACTCTAAAATCTTCAAGGCCAAATTTCTGCATGAGAGCGGGCAGCAAAATCAGAGGAAGAGCTCCATTTACGCGACTCACGTGGGCCTAAAGCATCTTCAGTGGAGCGCACATATGCATTGGAACTGTATATTATTAAGGTAATGTTTATGAATGATAGATGAAGATGCTATAGCTGTGTTCATGTTGATATTTCGCCAAATGTCTGGTCTATAACTAAATTTTAGTCCCCTTCCTCTTGTGATTAGAGAATTTAACAAAATGTGTGGCCGTTGGTTGCTCACTTTCTGTAATTCTTTTAATTAAAAAAATTTACGTGTGTGAATTTTGCAAATTTCCGCTCATTGTTGGTGTAATTTTTAAAATATGTGTATTTTCCAGGTTATATAGAGTTTTAGTTCGGTAAGGGGGCATATAATCTTAACAGGCAAAAGGAAGGGACTGGCACAGCAAGAGATTCTGTCTGAAGATCCCTTGCCAAATATTTTTTCATGATGCTAAGTACCGCGGCAGATTTTGTCATATTTGCTGAAAATGTAGGGTTTGTTTAGAAATAATACTAAGTTTCATCAAACTAGCAACCAAGAAGGAGAATATTTGGAGGTAAAAATTCAAATATTAGTTGTGGAGTTTCAACATTTTTGAATGTCGTGTCAAAATTATTCTCTCTGAACAGTTCAAATTTGTAGAAAAGTTGTCCTTACAGGATCATTCTTTCTTGCATAAATTTTTACTTCGCACCGATACAGAGCCTGCATTAGTTTTTCAAAGGATTAATGGAACCGAGAGAAGTGTTCCCTGAGTCCGGTTGGAACATTTTCCAACCACATTGAGGTGAACCTTGAAGGGTCAAGGGAAGTTTACAATTCAGACTGAGTTGTGTCTAGCTGAAGAGTGGGAAGTGCTATTTTCGGAGCTTTATTGGAGAGTTTCCTTGGTACAATCGCCGGTTTTTATTAATTAAAGAATTATTTGAAAAGGTCATTAGTTTATTTCAATGGTGAAGCAATAATCTCGACACAAATTTTGCTCCTCACTGTATACTCTTTGGGATAATAATGCACAAATTTACGATGCTCATTTTCTGTAAGATTTGAACAAAGAGTAATTTTGGAACTAAAACCCCTGAACTGGCCTACATAGTTATGGTTCATGTCTTAACAAAGAGGAGATTTTCTTAAGCGTTTTCAAGATTTTGTAGTTCAAAGTAGGTTTGAATTTAATTCTTGAAGGTGATTTTGCAGTTCTAGTGAATGAGAACTGTATACCTAATTCAATCCACAATTTGAGTTCACTCTAGCGAGCATGGAGGAGGTGGGGGCACCCCAGGACGGCCAGCTCCGTATTGAATGTTTGATCGAATTGACTTCCCTGTGCATTGTGTCTCAGTAGAGTGACACTGCATGGGTTTTGTCAATAGCTCAATTCAATAATTCATTTGAGCTTTAAAACTCATTATTAACCAGTAAACGAATGTTGTACTCCGTTAAGTTTCTTGAAGGAATTCAATATAGGCAAATCCAGTGGAATTTGCTTCTCTGGTAAATAATTTCACAACATTTTAGACTAGAAATTTAGACTTGAATGAAAACTAGTTTCAAGATTGTGACCAATTATTGAATACATTGTAGTGATCATCACAGATCTGCGTCACAATATACTGCATTCTCGTGTTCCTTAGCGTTACTATTCAATTACAAAGTCTTTACGAATAACGAATTGCATTTATCCGTTGAGAAAAGAACACTTGGCAAACTGACGTTGAATGCATGGTACGAGTTAAAGGTTTTGATTTTGTTTGCATTAGTTTTAGAAAAAGTTTCTAAAGAAAAAATATGTCTAAAATTTTGAAAAAACTCGCAAGTATTTCTTGTTAAATTTCACAGTGTAAATTGAGCCAATTAACTTAACATCAAGTGACTCTTCGGCCGAATAATGCCGGAATGACTCACGCCTAATCCATCGCCTCTAAAGTTGTGAGCATTGCACAGCGTAGAATATTAATCCTGCATACCAGAGATTTTGGGTGAGCTTTTGGCGAAAGCGTTGGCCGCGGTTATGAGAGGTAATATTCAAATTGCTCCTCCACCCTTCAATATTCTATATGACATTGTTCTTGTGTTGCATGTCAATGAAACACGAACAATGAAACTTTGAGTCCTGCAACATTCGACTTCATGATTTCGATACCACAGCAAAATTTAAAGTTTTAGAATCGTATTGGTGAATGTCGGCAATCATATCGCAAAATATAACTACCCGCATAATTAAGTGAAGCTTGTTGAAGATTTGTTCAATGAGCACGTTAACCAAAAGTACCAAATTACTACGGTATATTTATTTCTTCTTTGAGGGACATTTTCAAAATTCATGAGAATATAACACTGATAAACAAATTTTTAAAAATTGCTGATTTGCTGGTATCCAACACTTGTTCTAAGACAAGTGTAACATGCTGATTCAGGATATGAATACAATATGTCTCTACATACCACAAATATTTCACTAGACCAATTCATCATTTCATGAATAACCATGAACACGGCATAGCTAAGAAAATATTGAAACTGAGGAACATGGCGCACACAATTTATAGTATCATCTAATCCAACGTATTATACACTCATAAAATCGATACGGACTGAAATTTTTTCGTAATCTATGTTGTGTTTGGTTTAAATTTCTTAGCCGTAGACTTGCGTTTGTGCTGAGTGCTTGGTATGTCACGCTGAAGTGTTCAGCAGTAGTTAGCAAACACTGCTGTTCTCCAGAGACCTTGATACAATGATTCCATAGCCGAGATGTCGGGGTGAAAACGTTCACCGTGTTCGTCACTGACTGAACCTACTCGTAGGTGCTCGGGGAAGAAGTCAAGATGTGACCCGAGTGAGTGAGTTTTGAGGGACACGTTGGCACCCAACTGTTTGTGCGCACGGATGCAGTTTTTCACCACATCAACGTGGTCAGCAGCTTATAATTTTAAAGAAAATTGACTACAACTGATTTAAATGTTACCCATGAATTCCTTTCCGTATCATTCATTCAGTCATGGAAGTGTGTATCGGAAATTACTTTCCTTATTGGTGAACTTATTAAAGTACTTTCTATTTTTGCATAAATTAACTCCGGAAACTTGTTTCTCAGGCACCGAAAGACATCAGAGTCGTTGTCTAGTGCCTTCATAAAATTATTCATGAGCCCCAGCTTGATGCGAAGCGGTCGCATGAGAACTTTATTACGGTCGATCATCGGTACACGAAGGGATTTTTATTTTCTGGCTGCATCCATGTTTCTGATTAGCTCTTTTTTATGTAGTGCTCTTTTTTATGTAGTGATGCTTTCTATTTCTATTGTTCCACTTGCAGGTAAAACAGCAATTCTTTGTGTACCATGTCTTCATTTCCATGAGAATCGTGATAACTTTCATATCACCGCAGATACACCACTTTTACTCGTGATAGCATATTTTTCGATAAGTAGAGACATAGTTTCAAAATTATTTCTGGTACTGCATGGTGGATATTTTTTTAATTGTGTAATAATGTTGTTTTCAATCTTGTTTTAGATGAGTCGATGAACAATCGCCATGCTTCAATGATGCATTCCACCCCAAAGCTTGCCATTACTTAGACCTACAATGTACGAACAGAAGCAAATAGTGTAACTCTGCAAAGTGCTCACAAGTTCCTTGCGTCTGCGCCGAAAATGTGAAGTAATCGTACCCGGTTATAGCTTATACAATTCTTTTAAGAGCGTACTGAGCAGTTCAGCTTGACCATTTTTTAGGGCCAGGTCCCGTGGGAGGTCAGAAAGATCAGCATTGTTCATTGAATGAATACCTTCTCCGGATTGATAATCAGGATCAGATACATTGCTGGAAGATGGAAGAGAAACTTCTTCTCGCGTTTCGTCATCAACTATATGTTCTGCAGGTAGCATGTATTGGAAAACTATCAGGATAGTAGCATTGGTTTAGAATCTGAGGGAACGTCTGGATACTTCACAGATGCAAGAATTTTGTAAGAAAAGCCAGTGAGACTTGCCAAACAAAAAAACAGTCTGTGGTGTGGTTACTTACTCATGCTATTTCATTAGAACTCTGAATGCCAATTGGTTGTTCTTTGTCGTCCTTATCCTACCGCGCAAGTTGCAAGCATATGTCAAACAGATGAATTGTGTTGCATAGGATTTACCAGTATTTACCTTTGAATCATAGTATAGATCATAACCTTCCTTCACTAATGGCTTAAAAGTCTGTTGGGATGGGATTTATCTGTTAGCCGCACACATAGCCAAACATTTCTAGTGAATTTATGCAGTTTCTAAAGACTCCACAATTTCGGCGAAAGCTGAAAGTAAAAAATAAGCAAATGAAAGATTAGTAATGCTATATCTGAAATGTTTTGACGCCCTACTTTAGGTATGACTACTTTCACAGACAAGTATGATATTGTACTGCGTTGCATTAAAAATATGTGAAAACGGGGAGAGAGGGTTTAAAAAGCGTCATGAACGATATTTCTTGAAAAAAACTTTTGTCAATATATTCAAAACCTGACGTGAGAGAGTAAAACAGAGATAATTTGAATAAATCATATTTCAGATTTAAAATCATCATGAATAAGTACATTAGAAAATGTTAAAACCATGTCAAATGTCTATAGCTTAATTTTCAGTGCACTTTATTAAAGTTAGTTTTTTTAAACTTCCTTCAATAATCGGGAGAGGACTTTTCGCAAGAAAGAAATTGTAATATCCTTCACTCGATTTCTTAAGTTCGTGTGTTTTGTGCATGAGTGTTTTGCAAGCCTAACGAGCAGCTACTTATGAAGCGTTCTTTTAAACTTTTTTAATTATGCTTCCGTGAATGTCCTTCTGTGCACCGTATGCCAAACTAATGAGTAGGAGCATGTGAATGCTATTATTTCGCATCAACCCTTAACTGCCCATCGTCCCATATGTGGCACACTCACTAAAAATGCGGAACACAATTTATTTCTTGCCGTATTTTTGTCGATTTTGTGCCCTAATGCAAATTTTGAAGCTCTCTGCAAGACGGCAGTTCCGTCCCTATTCTGATGTTGATGATAAACTGATGCGAGCGTCAGTCTAATAATGGTGGTTGTGATATTGGGAATATGAGTAAAAAATTTTGGTCAGTAAAGGGTTCATCGTCTCTGCCAGCTTATACATTCTCTACTCATGTATCTGATAAGTGATAACTTATGGAAATTGATAACTAATAAAATCCATTTCGTTCTACAATTTTCATCTTGCTACTCCGCTAAGCAACTCTCGATCCCAGTTAGACGACGCGTGTTATTCATAATTAAGGGTGCGAAGTGAACGAGTACATCACGCTGGATATTACTTAAGGGTAAAAAAAAAACAAGCGGAACTAAGAAATTATGCATTAAATGTAAATCCGCATTCAATTTTTACTGAAGTTTCCTTAATTTCTCGAGTTACGGCAATTAGGGAGAAACACCACCGCTTTTGGAAATTAAATATTTATTTCTTTTCCATAATATATTACAGGACCAGTCCGCTCGTGCCCAAAATTTAGAGTTTTAAGCTCGATAACACGGATGCTGATGCTCACAGCAGCTTACGATCGTAAGTTCAACCAAATAAATGCTATAAATTAACAGTGATGAGGCGGCGTGGTATTGATTTGTGCTTGTTTTAGAGAAATACGTCAGTCATGAAGTTTTGCTCCTGTGTACCTCTCCAGCATCGGTGAGCTACATACACGCTACGGCTGGGAAATCGATAGAAGCAAGCGAAGAAACTCAGGAAGTTATATGGCGGCAGAGTTTATCTGAACTCGCACAACTCTGACATCGTGGGCCTTTATATCTTCTCATCCACTTATTTATAATGAAAAAACAGGGCTTAGCCGTGGACTAAAATCAGCCTAAGACATAATGTTCAAGAAATGATAAAAGATCAGCTGTGAAAAAATAGCACATAAACTGCTATTATGATATTTATCACTATAATACAACAGTAAGACTGCAATTCACTCATAATCAGACTTTCTTGCAGCGTCCAACCTATTTCAGGGTTATAACCCGTCAGAATTTTTTTAAATATTCATATTTAGGCAATTAAAAATGTGCTCTAAAAATGTAGGAGACAATTCTTCATCAATAATTGTTTATTGAACGCCCTGATGAGGAAGGATGTGTCATCATACTTAATTACACAGATTATGAAAATAAATTTACAACATAATTAGTGATTTTTTCAAGTTCACGGAACGTGAAAATTCATAAATATCCCGCACAGAAGGCTAAGTAAACAAGACAGCTAATACATCAAAAATGACTAATGAGTCAGAGTACAAGACAAAAGGACTGTACAACTCAAAAGTCATTCATACGGCAAGCCGAGTATTCATCAGAACATGGTCTTTGCGGCCTATAATAATTATCAGCATATTTGAGTGAGTCACACATGTTTCTCAACATTTGCTTAGTTTGAGTAAATCTCATTTGAGCACTCCGTAATTGTGCATCATTCGGGTGTTGTTTTACTGGGCGTAAAAGATCAGGGTAGAATCGTCTCCGAAAGCAATTTATCACAGCATTGGAGTAATGTCTTTTTAGCTACGTGCCAGTGGAAGATATCTCGACTTCCATCATCGATGCGGTGTACTCCCACTTCACTCATCCAGCGCCACCCTTTCTTTCAACAGTCTCACACCAGCCTCTCAATTTAAGATCTGCTTAACGGAAACTCCATTTGTCTTCAAAGGAACACTTTACCCAACTTAGCGGTTTTTCGATGGGTTCTCCAATGAGCTTCACATTTGCAAAGTTTGATGCATCTAGCATCGGAATTTTAGTTTTCAAGCAGATTTAAAATCAAATCCATTGATATGTTGATGACCTTTTTACTATCTTCAACTCAAAAGTTCATGTCCGCTATTTCGTCAATAAACTTTGGAGTAAAGATTTTTTTTTAATTTACAGTGGATAAGATAACTTGCAATTGTTTTAAGCTTGCAAATGTCAAATTATACATCAGCTCTAAGTTCTGCTGTGGTAAAACGTGTACGTACCTAACTGGCAAATCTCGGAGCACACACGCATTCTGACTTTCGTGGAAAAGGAGTCCTGAAAATTTAACTTTATACGCCAGAGCTGAAACGTTGCACGCAAATGTTTGCTCATGGTGCAAACAAAGATAAGCTAGTAAATAAAACACCTGATAATTTATTTTCATAGTATTTTGAATCAAATTCTTCACCCAGCTCGAATGATATTTTTTCTTTCAGTTTCCCAACTTTCCATCTTCCAAGAAAAACTTTAATCTATTAAAATATATCGTAAACGAAGTTTATAAATCACGAAGACACAATTACTCCTCGAACAGTTTTCGTGTCTGTTAAAATGTCTTCATGTTCATCTAATCCACATAACTCACGAGGGGAATGAGTTGTGTTCCAGTTCTGTTGTACAGAGGCTACCTGCAGTGCTACCTATGTAGGATACACAGCAAGTACGCTCGAAACAAGATGTGAGCATCATAGTTGTTATTCAAATTGGATTTATAATCATCATACTGCAGGGATCATTCCCTGAGGATTTCAACTTCAGATACTTCTAAAAAATTTAAGAATCATCAACAACGTAATTAATCAACCGGAGTACCACCTTAGGCCATTTAGGGATCCATTTTTGGAGCTCAGTGGCAAACTTGAACTGCCATGGGAACTTTAATTTGTTTCAATTATTCTCAAGATGTTCTTTCGCTGAGCTTTTGTGTTTTGTTTTCGGGCTCTCTCTCTTTGGTATTGTTAGTATACCTCGTAATTTTGTCCGAAAACTTTTCCCGCTGGCATACTTCCGGTCTTCCTGTTGTTTATATATACATTTGAACTGAGAATCTTCTAATAATCGTTCTCATGATGGATGAAGTATGTGGCCGAAGTCTGATTATACATGTGGTCAAAAGAAAGTCTTCTTGCTTTCCTAAAACAATGCTTAAAATTTCACTGGGGCAGTTCTTCATGGGCACTGCAAACTCAAAAAATTTGTAAAACATCATTAAAAAGCCTGTAAAAAAACAAACACTTCGATTACAAATAGTTCATCTTCAGTGCTCAGGTATGAAATTTTTAGACTAAAACTATGATACACTAATTATAGACATGAAATATTGGAATACTAACCAATTAAAATTGAAAAAAACGCTTACGAAACAGAAAAAACAACAAATCCTGAATACCGTCCGTCAATCAATGAACTCGATTCGGTGGTGGGGCCTTTTATTGCTTGTTAGTATTTTCCATTTGTGTTTTGTTCCTTGAAAAAATATGGTATTTTCTGATTTTCTAAATGGTACTTAGTTTTGAATATTCTGAAATTGGAAATTTGCACCCCAGAATACTGTATATGA